>BJCM01037469.1:6473-32820 GCA_018326385.1 Flaveria bidentis | reverse complement strand
ATATATATATATATATATATATATATATATATATATATATATATATATATATACTACTATATAATACATCTCTTTGGATAGAGATGTAATTTTACCAAAAATACAAGTTTTAAAGCAACATTTACAAATGAGTGCATCACATTTAAAAGGGATAAAATAAAGATTTGATTATAATTTTAAGACACTTTAGGGGTAACATGGTAAATTTATCCATTAAATTTTATAAAACTTGACATTTTTGCTCTTGTCTCTTTCATGTATTTAATAAATATTATTAATATATTATTTAATAATATGATATTATTTAATTCACTTCATTAAATTTTATTTTATTTATGATACTATAAATTGACATTTAAATTTATATTTATCTAATTATATTTTTATAACTAAATAATATTTTAATTAAGTATATTATTTTATTTAAATATTTAAGTATATAACTTTTATAAATCTTCATATTTATAATAACTATAATACTAATAGTTTTCTAAGGGCATATTATAAGTTTAATAATCTTAATATTTATCTATATTTTTTACAATAAAAGTGAGGAGGATAGAACGATAATTTTACATATGGATTAGGACATCCATATGAAAAGTAATGCTTAAATTTCAAAAAATTAATCATTTTAGTACATTTATGCCCTTACAATAAAGTATAATATATGATTACTTATAATACAAATGCTAAAACATATACACGTGGTCAAATAAAATCGTCATTTACTTTCAATGTCGTTTATATATTGTGTTTAAGCACTAATCCCTCTTCCCCTTTTCTTTATCAGTTGTTAACAGCTCAATAACAATCAAAATGATAATCTATGTTGATAATTTCTCCATTAACTTTTTTCGGTATATGCAAATCACCACAAAAAACTAGTTCGGATGATCATAAAACTCTAAACTACATTCATAAAATAAACCTCCCTAAAATCTAGGTAATAAGTGATTTCCGACCATAAATACCACCTATATTTTCACTATTCTTATTGGGATAATATAATTGTTTTAAAGACTTTTGAAATATACGTAATTATTTTCTTTTATTCAATTTTTCAATAATTATGTTTTGATTTTTTAATTTACGTCATAACGGACCGAGCCGATACCGACTAAATTCGAATTTCCAAAAACTCATGCAACAACCGTACCGCCGCAACACGCGGGCATTTCAACTAGTTATTTTAATTTATGAGAATACTAAACTCATTCCACATTAAAAAACGTAATTTTATTTACCTGCTCTGCTATGATTTCGGTCAAACGCAAGAAATTAATGAAAAATCTCACTCAAGAATCGTAAATTTTCGTCTTTAGAAGACCAAAATACGGTGGTATCTTACTCAAGAATCACAAATTCCCTTCGTTCTCATTCGATTACTGTTATCAGAACAGATGATTCCATCGGCGGTGAATTCATATGAAATTCTACAACATACCCATCTCGATCGATTCATCCACCGATGAAAATTTTGCATCTGTGCTTCAATTAAGGTATTAATCTTTAATTCCTCTTATATCTCTTGATTATACCCCTATTTTTGATTTTGGGTCGCTGTATCTCAAGCTTTTTGTTATCATGCTCTGTTTCTTGATACCTTGATTTGAAGTTTAAACTTCAAATTATGAAACCTAGGGCTTTTTACTTGAAGTAATTAGGGTTTTTAATTTTGATTGGGTGTAATTCAGTTTCGTTAGAATTAGGGGTTTATTACGTGGCATCAATTGATGTACGATTATGTCGTTTTGTCGAGATTTGGTGATACAGATTCTGTTTTCTTGTGAAATTATGTGACTTGAAAAAATTAGGGTTTTTTCTGTTCTACAAAGATGAATTGGGGGTTTCTTGTATTCTCAACGGGGTTATGCTGCTTAATAACAACTGATAAAAGTTGGGGTTTTGAATCTTGATGTTATTAGTCTGAAAAACTGAACTGAATTGAATAAAGTTTGTATTTTCTCAATGGGTTTTGATCATTCAATCATCCATCACAGGAAACAATGAATCTTGGTCTTAATTTAGGATCATTTGTTCATCCTCCACAAGATGATCAGCCACATAACATGAGTATTGAGGATTTGCTTCGTGGGACGATGATGGAAGTTGTTACCAACCCCCCTATGGTTAGCCACCGGTTGCAACCTGTTTGGAGATTCGTAACTGTTCCTATGGAAGGCGGAAATCCACCTCTCGGGTTAGCAGCCAGTAGTGCTGCCACCTCGGTTGCTGCAGATGATAATGTAAGCCCCCCTGAAGCGCTCAAAAGTAATGATAATGGTGATGAAGGTAGCTTTTATGACTGTAATATATGTTTGGATTTAGCAAGTGAGCCTGTTGTTACATGCTGCGGTCACTTATTCTGTTGGCCGTGTATCTACCGCTGGTTATTTGTTCACTCAAGTGCAAAACAATGTCCTATTTGCAAAGGAGAAGTGACGATGAAAACCATAACTCCAATTTACAGTCGGTCAAATCGCGCTAATGTAACAAAAGCGCGAGATCCAAATCCAAGTTTCAAGATTCCTAGTAGACCGGTAGCCAATAGGGTCGAAAGCTGGAGACATTCGTTTCAAAGAGACACACTTAATCTCCCAATTATGGAAATGGTTAGACGGCTTGATAACAGTAGATTTCATCTTTTTCGGGATCCAGTGTCTAGCAACCCGCAAGAAACCTCAAGTACCCATCTGCTAAATAGGATTTTCACGTCTCGTGGGATGCGAAGGGGACACGATGATTCAGTACCTGCTACATCACCAGATGTTACAGTGGACTTGCGAGAGGAGCATAGTCCTTACCTTACATCTGCAGAAAGTTTTCTTGACTCTTATTTTCGTGATCACCCTGATGAAAGAAATCAAGCAGAACTTCCATTGATCGATAGATATTCAATGTTGAGTGTTGCTGACATCATACAGTCCGAGATCATGACATCTGGTGGTTCGAGAAGACGACGTGAGCCATCAACATCTAGAGTTTTGGATGTTGATGGCGAAAATTCTCGGTCCAGGAGGAGATTGCATTGAACTTTGAAGATCTTTGTCAACTGAGTTTAAAAACCATGTTACTTATTTGCTTTATAAATATAATGTTGTTTTCTGCAATTAGATGGATAAATGAGTTGGATGTCTATGGGTTTTATATGATTAGGTGTTCATATTATTGTGCTTTGAGTTATGTTTTTGGATGGTGTTAATACTTATGTGGTAATGACTAATGACTAATAAAGGGTTAAAGGGTGTTTGGATGTGGGATATGCAACTGAGTTTGAAGTTGTAACAGTCAGTTTTGTTGGTTTTGTTGTGTTTTGATAACTATTATATTACTATACAGAGTCAAGTTAAATATAAAACGTTTTCATGCTTACGTTAAGTATGTTTTGAGTTGGTTTACGTTTCAACGTAAATTTTGTTTGGAAACGAGTCGAGTAAAATAATATAATATGTTTCATACAACGTTATATATTCGAGTTACTCTGCATTTTGACGTAAATTTACTTTTAAAACAAGTTGGGGCGATTATAATTTATACATTATCACGTCACATACAACGACACCGCACATTCTTATATTTGTGTACGTTTTGAGTTGGTTTACATTTCGAGTAACTTTTGTTTGAAGTTGCATCAAATATAATATAATGTTTTTATTCTATGGTATAAATTTAAATTACTTTTTGTTTTGACGTAAATTGAGTCAGGAAACGAGACCGGTCGAAAAAACTAGTCTACCTCAAAAGCCAACTAAATATATAGGACGAGGGTAGAGTTCTAGCAATTTTTTTAAAATATTATTTAAATATTCTAACAAACTTTATTTAATTCAAAATATAATTCTAATGTAAAATTGTACAATATATATCTATATTTGATCTTGATACATGTAATGTTTTATAATTGATTTGATACCTAGATCCGAGTAGGGTTCCATTACTCAAAACATGTCTAGGGCTTCGATTTTTCTCTTCGTGCTTGAGTTTCTTGTGCTTATTTTTGCAATAAATTCCAATGATAAGTATGACTTTAAATTTCATCCCATCAAGTAATCAAAGTAATTATGTTATTACTTATTGGGAGAAATCATTTGGATCGGATACTGTGGTAGCAAGAATCAAATACTATAGAGAAGACAATGATGTAAATCTTGGCACGTGACAAATTAGAAATTGATGTAGTTTATGAGTAGGAGGAGGCTTAAAAAATAACCAATTGCGAGAAAAATTAAGTATATCATAGATCAAATTTTGGCACAACGTATGTTATCTATGATATTATATGACACACATAATGTTTCATGAAGTAAAGTAATTTTGGCAATTTAATATGTATATAAGGCTTTTGTCAATAAAGTGGTTGAGGCAGAAGATTTATAATGTGGGTATGTGTTTCTTTTTAGTAAGAAACACATGTAATTTTATGTTTAACTGCTACAATATTAACTTAAAATTTATGTTAAAAGTAGTATGGTTTATTTTAAGGATAATATTGTTGAAATCATTTATTTCAAATATTAGTCGTATATATGATTAGTAATTAATTGGTTAATAATATTTGTTGTCTCATATTTAAGGTTGGTAGATTATATGGAAAATTTAAGGGGTGACATGATTATGGCAATTTGCTTAAAATGGGTGTTGATGATTAGTTAAAAGAACAAAGTTTGAGAAGTTGGAAAAGTTGTCTGATTTTGAATGAGTCCAATTCAAGCAAAAAATCTTCATTTTGATTTCGGTCAACTCTCCTTTTCATCATCACTTTCCAAATTCAATATCTTTTTATCATTTCTCACAAAATTATATATCTCTACCCCTCAAAAGCCATTTTAACATTTATAACCTAGAGAATTATATATAAATATAAATTAATAAATGATCACAGTTTTATGTGTAAAAACAATACTTGATACAAAATGTTTTCGTATGTAGCGTGAGTATGTGTTCATGCTCGCATGTAGTAAGTTCTTGTGGTGTGGAAGATCTTAAGCTATTTTTGTTTATTCTTTTTGAAATAATTTGTTTGCTAAATTAAATAGGTTGTGCAAATTAAATGAATTGTTTTATTGCACTCATGGATTTTACAATGAGATTTATATATTTTTTAAAATGGGTTCCAACTTTTACATTTAATATTTCATAGCTAAATTATTTACTTTAATGTGCTATACAAACTATAGTAAATAATTGCAAATAATAAGCTATGTTTTTAAATGGCTTTCACTTTCTGAACTTATTATTTCATAATTAAATTATTTAATTTAGTAAGTTGTATATTTTGGATAGAACATTAATTTATATACCAAGTTATAATTTCAGAAAATTACATAAAATAAAAAGTTTAAAGGCAGTTAAATTTCTGGAGAATACTCATTGTTAACTAAATATTTTTATATAATAAAAACAATAGTTATTATATTTAGTAGTAAGTATCTTCTTATTATAATAAAAAGGCAACTAAATATGCCACATGGCATAAAATGATAACTAGAGATGTCACATGACAACACTACATTCACTCTTAATAAAATTTTCCCGCTTTACTCTCCTATTAAATGACTCAATTAATTATTAATTATAGTATTTAATTATATTTTTTTGATTACAACCTATTTTTAAAAAGATTGAGAAATATATTTTTTTATTAATGTTTATTTCTAGAGAAACATTTTTTATAAAAAGAAAATTTTCTAGAAAGTACGTCATACTTTTTTTTAAAACATGAAATATTTTAAAATGACATATTTTTAATACGTTTTATTTTGAAATGAAATGTTTGATTTATCTTTTAGAAAAAACAAAGAAAGTATAAACACAAATTTTTAAAAAGATGATATCATTGTTTTATTACTTATAATACTTATACATAATTTAAATCACACATTATTTAATATTTAATAAAATTTTATTCTATTTAATATTTTATTTATTCAACATACGTAATGTACGGGTTCACTAAAGCTAGTAGGTAATAGAATGGGTTACAAAGAAAATTGGGTTAGAAAATTTTATTAATAAACAAAATGGGGTCACAACTCACATATATGTTTTTAGGCCCATCCTTTTAAACGGATGAATGCTATTTGTTCTAGGATATGAGGTATATATACTCACGTGAATGTGAGTATGAGAAGTTGCTACATATACTCTTACTCACCACTCATATTTGGAAGGAGTGGTGTGTTATTAAGTGAATAGATATGAGAGTAAGTGTCACATGTCATCCTTTTTACGAGCGTCACTACGTGACTCCACTCATACATGAGTCACCCACGGCTCGCTCCTGGATGGGGAGAGTGGTGTTTCCCGTGAACATGAGTCACATTGGCTCTTAGCTTTGCGTGTATACATATGTAAGTCGATAAATGCATCAAGAGTTGATAGGCATGCTATTATTCTTCCATTTTGTTTCAAATTCATGCACACAATTATTAGACTTTAATCATTTAATGCTTATTATATCGCTCATCACATTATCACTGGAATAATTATCCCATCATAAAAGCTAAACATTTATGTTCTATCATACAAATCATCAATTTACTTTTCTAAATAGTTTTAAAAAATAACTATGCCTAATACGTTTTTTGATCTATGCCTTGTAACATGTAGATCACCAAACATCTGCAATGTATAGTCGTTGAAACTTGAAAGTTATCTATTTGTAAATAAACTTTCGTGTGTGTAATTTGTAATATAAAGTTTAGGTTCTTTAATTCCGTATATAGGTTTATTTGTATCCATAGACAGTATAATGTCTACCATGAATCATTATTTGGCATTATATATCTAATTACGTCCTTGAAGAATTTGTTCGGCTGCTCGTCAGTCGCCATGGTTGTAATACACCCCCATCACCCGTAACTACTGACTTCTAACTTCTAACGGGAAACATTGGGCTTGCGCCCCTAAATTGTTCACGGCGTGTTACTAAACAACGATGTGTTTTGAGGGCCCCGCATGCAACAAGTCCAGTTAAAACTTTACCCTTAACGGTGATTATGTAACCTTGTTAGACATTCTTTTGTGTTCTTTTAAAACAATATCGTCAGAGTCAAACCGTCAAAGAGAACAATATTATGTCATTATGGATGGGTTGTTACACCTAATTATTTCAAAATAGAAAGTAATGAACATGACAAGAGACAATGATGAAATGATGAATAACTTGAAAGTAAAAGTGGGATATCATCTTATTTTTAGGTAGAAGAAACGCACCAAGTATCTAATTTGTAAAAAAATATTAATCTTATTATATAATAACCAAATTAAAGTTTGTTTGTTAATATGGATATAGTTACAAAAGTAAACATATTAAAGAAATAAAAATATACATATTTCTTTCCATGCCGCATATTATTTTTTTAACGAATAATTATTAAGCCCGGTCGCCCAGGTCAACCCATTGGCGAAAGGTCACCCACGCCCGCAAACACAGACAGAGCTGGTGACCCGGCTCGCCCACCATTCAAAGGGAAACCCACCACCCAAAGATCCACTGTGGTAAAACCCTTGACCCATTTGAAATATATTGCACCTAATAAGACTCTAACTTATGACCTACACTTTGAAAAGTAAAAAAATATCTCCTTCTAAATCATTTGATCTAAGACTCATTGGTTTTTGTGACAAGTATATTTACAAATTCCATATCATAATCATTTGTGTTAGTTATGAAAGAATTATTTGATGATACATTGACTTGTAAAATTGATCTAATTACGTGACACTTATAACACCAATCTTGAACACACATCATGTCATGGCATGATGTTATATACTATCATGAGTATACATATGAGGGAACACAGTGATTAAAATAACAAAACTATATAACTATAATAATGGTAGTCCATCTATCCATGTCAACAACATCATGGCATGATTCAGTTTTTTGTGGGATGCATGCCCCACCCTTGGCCAACATAAAACAGCATCCCAGGTTGAAGAAAGTTTAATGGAGAATTGAATTGAAGAATGCATGATGATGATAATGATGATGATTATTATGGCTACAAATGATACTAATGATGATGATGATTAGATATAATCAAAGATGAGAAAGCATGGAAATATATAATCATCTTGTCTCCTATTTTTCCTTGCTAGGGTTTGCATGAGAAGATGTCTTTTCACTCTATCATCTTCTTGTAATCATAAAACAACTAATTATTTTAGATTACTTTTCTTTTACCAAATAATTGATTTCTAACTTTATGTTAGTCTCACAAAAACCACTTTTTTTAATTTAATATTTACTATTATATAATACAAAACTCAAGTAAATTTTTATTTTTCGTAGGACATTTATAACAATAATTTAAACATATGTTATAAGTATTTTATGCAAGTATTCTTAAATCGCCAACATTTAATAAATGTATTATAATTAATACATGAGTTAGTACATATAATTTAATTTACTATATTAAGTATTACTTTTATTTATAATATTTTAAATTAACATTATATTTATATTTTTACTATTTAAATTAAGTATTATATTATTAACTAAATAATAATAATAACAATAATAATAATAATAATAATAATAATTATTATTAAAGTACTTATAATAGCTATTTACAAAATAAAAATGATTTTAGTAATAAGTAATAATGTGTAATAATATAAGTAATCAAACTAAAAATATACAAAGCTCTCAATACTAATTTAAGGTTCTGAACCTTATATTGTTTTTCTCTTATAATCATAAAAATATGATGGTTTATAAAATCTAAATTTCTCATTATGATGTGCTAAATTATATCAATGTTTTCGACATGATTTTTTTAAAAACAAAGTTGTCAATATAATTTGTATCCATAACTATTGGTTGAATACTAATGTACAAGCAATCGATATCAAGTGTTATAAATTTTAAAAACTCGTGGCAAAAAGTGGGCTCACACACTATCACTTTAAAGAGAGTGAGAATGTCACACTGTCAGTTGATATTATATGAATCTTGAAAACGATTAGTTTGTCATAACAAACTACATATACAATCTCATACGTGAACAAGGGTCTCGTTACCCTTTCCAATGTCTTTTATCACACCCCGACTAAAGCGGAAACACCGAGGCATGATGAAATTGAATCATAACACAAGGATAACGAGTATTAAAGGAAATTAATTATTAAAATCGAATAGTTGGTTACTTACAATCCTAATAACAAATAAACTAAACAAGTAAATACGTCTTCATTTTATTCAAAGTCTAATTAGGTCCAACTAAAGCTTATCCTTGAATCCTAGCGTGAGTAAAACAACAAACTTAGTTTCCATTACCTGAAAACATGCTAAAATATGGCAACTAAAGAGTTGATGAGGATATAGGTTTAGAAGTATACATACAGTAGGTAACAATGTACAAACCAATACCCAATTTCCCAAATACAAGTAAGTAAACTATTATATATGAGTCCACAACCAACCCTAGTGATCAAATGCCCTCCCGTCTAACTCTTGACACAAGAGGTCATACTAATAGTATGCTTGTCTAGTATGCAGTTTCTGAACATCCAACTCCTTCCAAGTCAAAAAGAATACGTTGACTCAAAGGACGCCTGGTATTCATTGGCATGCATCAACCCAAGTACCGAATGAGCTTGTCTGACCAATAGATCTATTTACCTACTCAAGTGGCTTCTCCGAAGTTAATGGTTGTGTAGTTTTTAGAAAATGGAGGGACTTTATAGCAAAAAGTGTCATTGAATATAGCAAAATGTATAAACAGTTTAGCTTTACTAGTATAAGAAAGTTTGATTAATTTTATAAAAGACTAGTATGACTTTAGAATTTGAATTACTAGTTTGATATATTGAGCATGTTTCCACCCAAAATACAAAATAAAAGGGGCTATGAAGGCAACTTGTAAAGTAGGTGGGTTGATATTGCAACTTGTAGTAACTTGGAGTGAGGATTTCTCTAAGTAAGTTTATTTAGTTAGTTTATTGTATTTGTCGATAGTTGAGTGGTTGTTATTGTAAAAGCTCTAAAATGGTTTTCGTATACTAGATACGTGTCATCCCAAAGTAGCACATCCAACAAAAGGATTCCCAGTAAAGAGTTGGTGGATTTTCATCACTTAAATACACCGTTGTTCCTTAGCCAGAAACCTTTTGTTTGTCATATAACTACATACCAGGTGAAACGATTCTAGATATATACTAGACCATGTCAAAGGTGTGTTTAGTATGTTTATAAATTATAGGGAACAAGTATAAATATAATTTTAGCAAGGATGAGAATAAACAAGTTATATAGTTTAGGGTTATAATTGAAAATATCAAGAATTTTGCTAGAAATATGATTCAAGTTGATAAAATAATCATAAGAATTAGTAAAGTTTGGATTTTTATTTTTTAAAACATGTTTATATTACTTATTTTATAATAAAAATCATTACTTTATATTATATTCTTGAAAGTATTGAAAAGTTGTAAATTTTAGGGTTTTGACAACTTTGGATAGATTTACGCACTAAACTTGCACGAGTTTTTTTAGGGTAAAATCAATGAGTTAGAATATGTTTTGTATATGGTTAGAAAGATAAGACTTTTAGTTTTGAAAAAAAGAATCATCGAAAAACGATTTGTTATGAGGGAGATATGGATGTCCGAAGTTGGCCCTATGAATCTGTCAAAATCTGAAAATTTAAGTTTGATATGTTTAGGCAAAGTTTTTATGATTTCATATTTATTTGATGATTTGATCCCTCTTAGATCTTTGATTATTGCAAAAGAATGTCATTTAATCATAGATCCAAGCTAGTTATAATTTTGTTTTGATAAAACACAATTAGAAAGGTATGAACAAGAAGAACATAAAAACTTACTCGACAGGGAAAACTTTTTCGATCTTCAAGAAAGATATTATAAGTTGATATTTAGTTTTATGAGAGATCTTTATTTAGAGTGATGAAAATAATGAGAATTAGACCTCTATTTATAATGGAAAAATTAAGGTTTTAGGTTTCAATTAGAATAGACTTTTTTAATATTTTATTAATAAAATTCATATTATTTTAAGAGATAAAGGGGGTGATCGAATTTTTGTAGATAATTATATGTTGGGATTAAATTTAAATTATTAATTATTAGATTTAGGATAATTACTAGTTAAATATATAATAATATATTAGATATATATCCCTTAAATGACTAAAATAATATATACATATATATATAACTTTGTAATTATCCATTCATATATATATACACACACACATATATTTCTATTTTATTATTGTGAGACTTAATTTGATTAATTAAATCTTTATCCTTTTAACAAAAGTTACATATGTAACCCTAAGTTACACATATGTATACTTTTGCCCTTATAGTTATATGCGTTTTATTTATGTGGTATTTTAGCATTATCTTAGACTTCGATTAATTCTAGGGCATTTCCAAGTTACAATTGCTAGCAAGATCGAATATTTACGCACATGTTATTATAGAATTACATTAGCATGTAATAGTATTACAATGAATAATAATGAATGGAATAGAAGATAGTTTCCACAAATAGTTTTTGAATTCATCCTATGGTTACATTGAATTACTAGAATCATCAAAGAGTTAAGCATGAAAAGTCAAGGTTGTTACATCTTAAATGTTGAGTTTTGTCATTGTTGTTAGGTTCTTTGTTATTTCTACTAGATTCTAATTACTTTGGAGGGTTAAGAGAGTGTGTGTACCGGAATCTAGAATGTTTTTCTCATACACACTAATTTTTAACTATAAATGTTAGGGATACACGAGCCAAGCACTATTTAGAGATCGCACATGTTAAGAAAACTTAAAGTTAATTTCAGTTTTGTTTCCAAAGGTTTGATAAAAGTAATTTTCTTCAAATGATTAAAAACATTAATTCACCTTCAAAATTTTAATAAATTCTTTTAATTTCAGTTTAAAAGTATATTATTTTCAATTCAAATTAAAATAATAGTTAATTGTCATTTTCATCCCGTGTTTTGATACTTTTTGCCCTTTTCATCCAAAAATTATATTTCCCCCCTATGTGTTCCTGACATTCTAAAAAGTTGTCATTTTCATTCACTTCCGTTAACTTCGTTTGTTTTACTCGTTAAGTGGACATCAACATTTAATACTAAAAGCAATCTAATAATATTTGAATGTTCAGGGATTTTTGAATAATGTTTATTTTGGTTTTATTTTTTTGCGGAGGTGCAAAAGTACCTAAATGCCCTCACGTGATGTGCACGTGATGACTACTTAACAGGTAAATAAACAGGGTTAACAAAAATAGATGAAAATTGAAAGTTTTTTAAATGTTAGGGATGCACATGAGGAACGAAAATGGCAAAATGCGTCAAAATATTTTTAGATGAAAATGCCCTCACGTGATGTGCACGTGATGTGCACGTGAAAGTTTTTTAAAAAATATTTTTAGATGAAAATGGCAAAATGCGTCAAAACCTCAGGAACGAAAATGACAATATACTTATTTAATAACTTATATAACATTTGAATGGTGCCCACGTAATGTGCTAGGGCAACATTTAACATGCGACATGTGTTTTATATATTTTATTATTCTTGTAGTAGTTTTACAAAAGTCTATTATGTTTTTAATCTAAATTTTAAAACACCAACTAAATGAGTTCTGCATGACTACTTGTACATTTACACATTAAATTATTGTAAATCATAAAATACAGACCGGTTTAGCAAAAAGTTTACACAAAAACATTAAAAATAACACAAGTGACAATTATAGTCTCAAAAGGTTTTTAAACGTGATATTTTAAAAGATATAACTAAAATGATAAACAAATTAAGTTTTCTTCGTATATGGGGTAAATAATGTAAACTTTTATATAAGTGTTAGAAAGTGTAAGTTTATTATATAATTAATAGTAATGGGCAATCTGTAAATAATATTATAAATACTATTTCATCCTCAAAACTAGTTGTAACTTATGAATTGAATAAAGTAATTATTTTTAATTTTTATGGTATCTTAAAATACCCTTCTGTATGTTTTATATATATTATAGATTTGGACTAAAATCAATCATTTTATGAAACTTTTGAAGGTAAACGTTTTTATTCTTATGAATAAAATTATTATTCTTGTCAAATTACAGGGAGCGTTTGGTTCACGAAATTTGTTGGATTTTGAAATTGGAATTTTGAAATTGAATAGGAATAAATTGTATTTGGAATTTAATACTTTTCAAAAGATTAGAAATTCAATGGAATGCAATCTATAAAGGGAATTTAAATTCCAAATGTATTTTTTATGACAAAACACTTAAAAAGTAATTAAAATTTATCACTCATGCAAACCGCCACCACCTCCATGACCATTGATCACTGCCGCTATATACCACCAATTGTCGTCGACAACTAAACATGACCACCAACTGCGCCCAACCGATCATGCCTGTCATCGAGAACCGGCAGTCTCCGTCAAGCGCATCTAAACTGACGCGGTTAGGTAGCAGTGGGTAGCGACGGTCGACAGTCAAGGGTGGCGGCGGTCGGTGGCCATGGGCATTGGCGTTGTGGGGTAAGCGATCGTGCGGCGGCAAACAGGGTTGGCGGTGGGCTTGGCGGTCTAGGGCGGCAGCGGTCGGGGTAGCGTTGGTGCACGGGCCAACAGTTATAATATTCTGTAATATAGTTACTTATGTATTTAACCTTATGAATTTTATTATAATAAAATTACCATGAAGGGACAATCCAACGAATTCGATTATAATATTCTGTAATATAGTTAATTGTTTTTCTAATTTCTTTTAAAGGCCAACAAATAACAATATTACTTTAAAGTACTTTAAAGACCAAGAGATTGGTCTACATCTTTACATTCACCAAGATGTTACTATTCAAATCATCAAACTTGATACATCAACAATTCTTCTTTGTTCCCATGTTAAAGAAAGATTTGTAGACTAATTTTAAAAATTAACGATAACCAAAATTCTTTATTTCCCTCGTCATCCGCCGACCTTAGCAAAATCTAATATTTTTGTTGAAAGAGTAATTCATTCCAGCTTCTCTATAAACACCAAATGATAGTTTGAATCATCGAATGTATAATCAATCAACTTCGGAACTTCCATCTAGGAGACCCACGAGCTGCAATATGAATATGTGACAAGTCTTTTTGTAAATTTTTTAAGTTGATTTTAGATGAAAACTAGTATTAAACTCCTTACGTTACGACGTGGACGTCAAACCATATAAAGTATCGCTAACAACAAAAAAAGATAAATCTTTAATAAAAAATAGATGTAAAAACGTTAACACACGAGTGACACGTGTGACATCAACACAATAAGTAAATCGAACTAGAACCAGTGTCTTGTGTCGGGGCCGTTAAATAGATAAATAATGAGCATAAAAACGTTGAAACACATACGCACATTTTAGCATGTTAACTCACAAAATCTAAACGAAACGTAAACGAAAAGTTTTTAAAATATAAAAAGTATAGGGGCTAAAAATAAAAAAAAAATTAAAATAAATTGTAAAAGATATAAAATATGAGATAGTTAGATAAAAAGTAAAAAAATAAAAAAAAACAACAAAAATATATAACTCATCAAACACATGATAGAACCCATAATATATAAGTAATTTGATATAATATTAGCATTAAAATTATTTTAAAAAATGTGTAAAATTAGGGTTTGACCAGAGGGATAGGGGTAGGGGTCTGGGAAGGATCTCATGGCAAATCTCATGTACAGAAGACCCTCGGTCGTCTCAGATTCTTTTGTCATGTCACTCTGCATTTCCAACTGTCCTTTTCACTTTCATTCCGCATATAATTCTCTAATTATTGTCTTTTTATTAATTTTTCTTTCTTTCTTTCTAACAATCCCTTGTTTTACATTTTAAATTTATACAAGAATTCAAAGTTGCTTTATATCAAAATTAACAAGATTTAAATCAGTTTACTTTGAACGCCATATTGTATCACTAACAAATCAATGACTCACTCGATTATTTTTATTACTTTAATATAAAACGCCAAACACTAAGTTTGCATGTCCTTTAAATGAAACTCATACATCAATCTGTTCATATTGGTATTAAACATAAGGCCATTCTAACATATTAAGACCCAATTTAAAACCTTCTTTTTATCCCAAATGGGACTTAAACCCAAGCTCTATTTATTGGGTATCTAATTTTAACCATTTAGGTTAAAGGTTGTGGGTCTCTTAACCTATTTTTATGTTTATTAAACTCTTTTTAATGTGTTTAGAATATGTGTGCCGTTAATACTTTTATTCTAATAACTTTTTATCCATTAGGGTATGTGCTATATTTCGTGAGGAAGTAAGAACATACCCCACGAGGTGTGAGTTGGGGCATGGGGTGAATTTACGAGTGTCGTTTTGGATGTTGTCTTGTTTCTTGTTGTAAATGGGTTGAACTTCATGTTTTGGGACATGAAGTATGACTGAAAGCATATAAAAGTCAAAACCTAACAAAATGTTTAAATACTTAAAAAAATTATAGTATATTTTTATTGTTAAAGATGGTATGTGTTTGTGCTTTAAGGGGTAAGAATAGATTAATTAATAACGGTGTTTCATGTCAAAATTGGACACATGTTCAAACAAGCAGACGCATCTACAGGTAGGCACGGACGTCTGTACAACGAATCAGTTAGAAGTAGACACGTGTCCAAATAGGAGGACATCTATTCTCACGCGTCTGGCATTTGTTCCGCACAACATTCATGTAAGAGTGGCGGTAACACTTGCTTAGAACAAATACTGTCGCTTTTTTAATGTAGAGTTATTTGTGAAAGGCATTTCGAAAAGAAAAATAGATAAAAAGAGGCACATTTGGATTTTATTTTTTTTTTTCCTTTTTATAATCCTTAAGTCGAAAAGTCAATAAAACATTTAGTTAGGAGTGAAGAGTTAATATTAGTTCTTTAAGGAACATAAACACAGAAACAAAAAGTACGAAAGACGTGAAGGAAAGGGACAACACGCTATCCCCGATACGTATACATGCTTCGAATGAAATAAATAAATAATATTATGTCATTAAAATCCAAAATTAAGTTTTAAATTCAACACCTACATTAAGTTCCCAACTTGTTTTGTCTTTTTTAACAAAATAACTTAAAAACATTCTGAAACATGGCTTTATTTTATATTTTGTTTTTAATATTACATTAATCGTCAAAGAGGCTACCACATTTAATTATAATACAATATATATCAAAATGTATCCTTAACAACGAACTAAAACAAGGTACTACTCGTTCAAAATAGTAAGATGTATTATTCTTTATTAAACTACAAACATGGGGGACCATTTTAGAATTTAAGTTATAAATCTGAGATGTAGAATTTTTTAGCCATGTTTTTAATAAAATAACGCTTATTGCTCTCATTGTTAATTTTAAACAAAAATTATTATTATATGTGGCTAAATTGAATTTTTTAATCACCATACTAATTTCCTCTATATAATTATGAGCATACTCATTAGATTCAACTATAGTGTTATTAATTCATTAGGTTTTTAACAAGAAACACACAAATCTTTCACTTTATACTTACTCTACTTTTAATTATACTTAACAAATGATTTAAATTCATAACCATTTGATCGACTAGCTACATCACCCTACAACAAGGCATTCCCTCAAGATGTATTATTTATTTACCGTCCTATTATTATAAAAAAAATTATCTTTTTCATGTCCTTTCACGAAATATTTTCTTTAAGTTCTCAAACAACTTTTTACTAATATATGAGCAAGAGGCAAAGCAAGCAATATTACAAAAAAAAGAAGCAACAACAACCCCATTTATTATACTCTTTTTTTTACAGTAAATGTATAGCCTACTTAAGATGATTAATATTATCTTAACAATTAGATTCATTTATTTATTTTCTAACCAGCATCATCAAAATTTGTTTTTTAAATTAAAAGTTCCGCCTTCCAAAATAATAATAAATAAATAATGAAAAAAATAATTACACTTGAGCCGGTAAGTTTCCCAACAATAAGTTTGCTACTAAAAGGATTGGGGTGCGGTCCTAATTAGAACACGGGTAGATAAATCGATTAAAAATTATAAAATAACGCATACGCTTCAACCGCGGTTAAAAAAAGTAAAGAAAAAAATGAAATGATATAGTTTTGATGATGAGAAAAGGGTTATGGGCGCGAGGCGAATGATAGACAGGGGTCCTGGTTGCAGCAGGGTGAGGGTGAGGTTGCACCACCATCGGGGGACAAACACCGCCGGTGCAATCATTTCCACCAATCCCATCATCCATTCATTTATTACTCACCTAAGCTTCAATTCTTTCTTTCTCTCACGTGACTTCACCTTCTTTTCCTACTTTTTTTTTTCTTTTTTTAAACTTCCTATAATGTGTTTGATAATATGATAGTTATGAGATGTTTAACAGTTTTTTAATCAGTCTCTTAATAGTTTAAATATTTAAATCATTTAGCATTTAATGATTCAAACTGTTTGTTTCGCGAGCACATGTTTGAATAGTTAAGACATTACCTTTGAATGGTTAAGAATTATACTAATATTGAATGGTTAAGAAATATTATCTGAATTAGTCATAATTTGTCTTTAAATAATTAAATGATATACTACCCTCTTAATGGTTCAACACTTAATGGTTCAGATATATTATTGGTTCGGCACTTAATCATTCAGAACTTGTCAAACAGCTTCTTTTGGCGGATGGTGTCGAGCTTTGGGGTGGATCGGGAACACCGTCATATGTTGAGTGGTTTGGTGTTGGGGGTAGACTTTTTGGGTTGTGAACATGTTGAAGAAGCTCGGATCGGATTGAGTGTTTTGGGTAGATAGAGAGTTAGGGTGGTTTTTGGGGTTCTTCGATGTTTATCGTCTCTGCCTTTTATGTAAGTTTAACTTAAAACAAATTTCTTACCTAATAATTTGCATGCCATTGACGTACAAACATATCAACGTTAATATTTTTATTTGTTTGGTTTTTTTTATCGTGAAATTCCTATTTTTATAAACGTTCTAAAACCTTAATTCCTGTAACGGTTTTCTTTCTTCTTGTTTTTTAGCAAAATCCTACACATAATGCGAAACTATAAAAATAAAAAGAACAACGTCTTTTGTTGGAACCCATCTTTTGAACGAATCCCTTGCAAACTAGCACCTAGGAAAACAGGAATTATCGAAAGATAAGGGGTTGTTGGGTGAAATCAAGACTATAAGTTTCTTTATATAAATATATGAAAATTTCAAAAAAATGTCATTTTTTTCACAAAAGTCACTCGCAATTTATTTTTAATAAAACTTTCTTCAAAATGTCCCTAGGAAAAAGAAGTTATCATTCTGAAATTGTGTCATAGTTACCTCTGTCTTTAATGTTATAATTAATTTCTTTTACTTGTTTTCACGTCTTTATAGTAGTAGGGAAATTCCTTACAAAAAGGATGGATGTCTCTATGAAAGAGTCGAATAAAATAAAAATCTCACATCCTCTATTTACTCTCCTCGCCTTTATGTATCTCCTCTTTTACCACAAGTCGACTAGACAAAGAAGGAGGTTGGTGTATCTAGGATTCTGGCTATCTATCATTGCCGCCGCAACAAAACTAACCACCACACCTATCTCAGAAAAACGTTAGATCTGGTCGAGATATATGGACTAAGACAACAATGATGGGAGGGAGATGACCCGATTGGTTTGTTACACGTGTGATAGTTGTGATGATCTTATGTTATAAAACTTTCTTTTGTTAGTCCATTATGAAAATTGGTTTATGTTCTTGCTTGGATCTTTTAGGGGTGGCGGAGACAGGATAGGCTGGCCGAAATTTTAAGGTGATGGTAGATGGAATTTTAACGGGTTACAACGGTGGCGTGAAAACGATACCAAATACAAACAGAAGGTAACTATGATTGAGATACTAGGGTTTCTAGAATAAGACTACTTATTTTTTAAAATTATTTTTAAATAAAGTAAAGAACCAATTTGTCCTTATGTACAACACAAATGATTAGACTTTACGATAATATTGACATCCGTTAGAGGAAAATCATAAGCTATTACAAAATTTACACCTAAAGAAATATATATGTTATTCACTTAAGTTTAGTTTGTTTTTTCAGGTTAAAATATTTATAATTTACGAATCATACCTATAGAAATTTATAGAAAAATATAAAATATTTAAACTACATACATTTTTCAAAAAACAAAATGCAATTTGGTCTTTCGACGACATCTGAAATTTAATATTAAATTAAGTGGTGAAAAGTGTAGTTTACTCAACAATTTGTATATATACACACATAAAAAAAGTCATGTTCTAAAATAATTTAAAGTACTTCACTCATCATTAAATCAAGCATGACTTCATTATTGCAATGATCCCAAAAGCGTGACACATCTGACCACCCTTCAAACCTTTCAAATTTTCAAAACACCCCTTATTAAATGATGTTCATGCGTATGGGCCCTCATCTTTCACTCATTTACCAATTATCGCCTTCTAAGTTCGTAACACTAGTAGAACTCGACTGGCACGTTGAAGAAAGCCCGTCAAACATAATCGTAAAATATTGATTTGTTTAAAAAGTTGTTGTTCAAAATGCCACAATCGTTCGTGTAGCAATGATGTATGCATAAAACGAGAATTAACCCTATATGAATCAGTAAAGTGTAAACTGACATTAGTCTGTTTGTCGAGTAGATCTCGTGGAAAAATATATAGTAAAAGAAAAAATAGTTAAAGCTAGATGAGAAAATCGTTCTCAACACTTGCTTCCATTTTACAAAAGATCTTGTGATCTTATTGGTTAGCAAATGTCTATTGTATTTTCCATTTTACAAAAGATCTTGTGATCTTATTGGTTAGCAAATGTCTATTGTATTTGTTATGCTCCACGAAAGATCAAACACCAAAAAAATATTGTTATATTTGCCTAACTAGTTCAACTCTAACAAGACAACAAGTGTTTCTAGAGTTGTGATTTAAGAGACAAACACACGTAATTAGTGTTGTGTTTTAAATGAATCATGCTTGTTGTGTGGCCTCTACTACACTGATTCATACACTAGTTGATTTGTGTTGTATTTATCTAGCATGCATTGTATACATTTTATTATAATATGTTTTATACAAATGATTTTGTAAAGTTTCCCCATAAATAAAAATAACATATATTTATTTATTTTTATGGTCTTCAAAAGGACATCATTATAATAAGAATGTAATTCTCGAGAATTTAGATATTGCAAGAGGCAGGTACACATGATAAATATAAGTCGATTAAGAATTGTTGTAAGAAAATTATTTATATTTTATTAAAATTTGAATATTTTTTGCTTACACTGTCATCGCCACCAATTTAGTCATCTCATCTTTGTCGCCACCACCATTGCCTCCGTTACCGATTACTAGAGCTAGCGTGGAAACGTAAAGGGGTATGCATTTTATTTTTATTCATAAACTTTAATTAAGCTTTTTACGACAAATTATCAAAAACATAAAATACTACTTTTGCCGCGTACATATAGAATTCTAGCACTTTTTATAGTTCTACTCACGTATAAACTAATTTTAGTAATTACAAATTTAATCTCTAACATTTTGTCTACATTTTTTCTTGATTTTGATAAAGTGAAAGCATTTTGTTTCCTTTATTCTCGCTATCCATTCTCTAATCATTTTGATTGTTGTGGTTTTCAACTTTCGGCTAATTGAATGCCTCCATTTGACTCGAAAATTCTTTTATGAACATATTGATATGATGCTTTTGAATAAAAACTAAAGTTGATATAATATGCTAGTAAATAATTTAATAATTTTTTTTATGTGTATCCAATAAATGTGTCATGTTATGTTGAACAAATTGTGTTCAATATAAAAACGTTTAGTACGACTTTTAAAACATAAGATACACATTTGTATATCCGTGTTAGTTTCTTAAACAAAAACACGGACATGGTTAATAAACAAGTCACTCGTCATGATACTTTTAACATGATTAAGTGTAACAAGTTCAACATCACTATTGATACAACTAAACACGTTTAACAACATGATAAAATATATGTATTTCAATAACAGTAATGACACTACACGTAACATAATAAAATAGCAATTACCAAAAATTACAATATGTTTTTAGTTAGACAAATTGTGTTTAACATAACATGTTTAGTACTACTATTACAACACTAGATGAAACATTTAGCTACACGTGTCATTTTATTAAACACAAACGCAAACATGTTTAATGAACAAGTTACTTGTCATGACATGTTTAAGAGGATTAAGTGTAAGGAGTTCAACTCCACTGATGATACAACACGACACGTTTAACATGACTAAAAGTATATATTTCAATAACATTAATGGCACCACACGTCTAACACAATAAAAATAACAATTACCAAAACTTAGTACGTTTTATTATTTATCACAATAAATAAGTACATCGTTTCAATGAATAGGTTATAAGCATTGTCGATCTATTAATCGATTTTAACACAATAAGTAAGCGTATTATATGTGTAATAAACGAGTTAAACGAGTGTAATCAAGCTAGACATGTTTTTAATTGTTTCTACCCGTTTATAACCCACACTTATTTCTCTTGAACACTAAGCCGGTAACCTCTTGTCGAGTACTAATATTCTCATTGTATACACTTAATATATGCTATTATATTTTGTTAATTTGGGTTAAAACACTGAAATTAAATCAGAAAAACATCTGCAATTAATTATAATGGGAGGCAAGTTTTCTTGAAAGAGTAAAAAAAGAGGTGTGTTTGTCTGGATGGTCAAACTTAATTTCGTGTGATAATCCCGACCAAAACCCCTACTTTTTGGTCTCTTGGATCGCTTTTCATGTTTCACTCTTTTTAATGTTTCCTTTACTCCTTAAACATCTTTCCAAATATTTGAAAACGATTTTGGCAATTATCATCAATGAAATACAGTTTAAGAGCACCGTAAATTGTCACGAATTTGCACGCGTACGTATGTGGCTGTTTTTACTGGCGTGCTCAAGGGACGTATGGTTACAACCGAGTGGTGGGAGCGAGTCCTTTTAGGATCGCACGAGTTGGTGGTGTTTCGTATCACATTTGGCTCGGTTTTTTCTTGGTTGTTAAGTGAATTTTAAATTTATCTTGAAGTGTATTCATTGCCTCATTGGTCAAACAAATATTATTATTTTGCTCTCGATCCTAATAACGAACTCCAGTTATTACAGAATTTAATATGAGCATAAACCACAACAAAATCATGGCATCTTACATTACATAATGTGTTTGTATTGAATAATAAATAGCATGATTGAATAAAAAAAATATAACACAAGTGTTACAGATCAACTTGATATTTGAAAATTCTTGGGCTTCTAACAAAAAAAATGGGATGTTTATATACACATGTTTCTATAAACTAGAGTTTTAACAATAAGGTGTGTGCCAATAACATTTCAAACACATAGATTAAATGAGTGTAGTCAAATATTTTTGGCATACATATTTAAAATTCTATTATTTTTATGAGCTTTTGAAACTTGTCGGATAAATGAAGAGGGAGAATTTACTAAGAAGAATGTTGAAGAAAGTGAATCTGGTGAATTTCTATATCCATTTTAATTTTAAATAAAAGTTTGTTATAAAAAATTAGTAACTTTTTATATAGTTTACGTCATTTGGATTTCAACTTTGCTATTATATTATATGATTATTAAGCTTATTAACTTTATAATATTTATTTTTAGAATAATTTGCTTAAAAATTCAATATACCCATGGGTTGATATATGAACATGATTAGTTTAATTAAGAGAAATACGAATGATGAAGATGTTGATGTGTGAAGAGAATGGAACTTTACATTCGAGTTGGATTCGATCTATTGTATGTGAATCTTTTAAAATAAACTTTTTTAATTTTTTTAAAAAAAGATTGTAAAAATGAAAATCTTAAAGGTAGAGTTGACTTTTTGATGTCTTTGACCGTTGTTTGGAGTTGTGAAATAATGACAAAACCTTATTAAGTTTTGACTTTCTTACAAGTATTTATTGTTTGTTGTATCGTTTTTTGTTTTGTTTTCTTAGAATTTTGGTATATATGTAATGAATGTTTATAGTTCATATTATGTTTTAGTTTTGTGTACCTTTTAATATAGACAAGCTTTTAGTTACTTATTTCTTATTAACAATCTTAAAATTACAATAAATTTGAAAATGTAACGGTCACTTTAAAATGAAATTTATATATTAAATTGTAAATAAAGATTGAAACAAAAAGTTGTAAGTAAGACTTGAACTATGGTTCAACACATAGTGTTGTAGCTGTTGTTTGGGACGACAGAATAAGTTTGTACAAGCAACATCATCGTTATGTGTTAAATGTCATCTCTATATATGACACATTTATACTTGGTTTTATTTCATAATTAAGGAAAACAAAATTATTAATCCAAAAGGGATTGGATATTTTCATTCATAATTAAAATACCAATTCAAACAAGGTAAATAATTATATGATGTAAACAAGTTGGTGCAAAATAATTAACCTTTCAAAATTATACATTGAAGTGTATAATTTTGTTAAATGGGTATTTAAAAATAGATAATATTTGAGATTCACAAGCTTTGTGAATTAAAGTAAATAAATATTTTATGGATATTTATTAAAAACAGAATTATGTCGGCAATGCAACCTTCAAATCTTTGATAGATTTGATTTGGTCAGGTACATGGCAGCCAATTTATGCACAAGTCATTTCAATTTAAGGGTCTAATCTATCAAGGAATGGAGATTGCAGTTAGGGCAGATTATCAAGCCAATAATCAATATGCATATTCCTACCAATAACACATTACAACCGCCAAACATAAATTATAATGTATTTCCTTAAACTATTTTAATTAAATAATATTTTAACACGACATAAAATATTTATTCATAGTTTATGGTAGGAGCGGATTTACGGGTAAAACATTGCATTGAAAAAAACACGAGACAAAGCGTATAACATCGTTATCAACGGGGTCCATCGCCCCCCCGAGTGTTGAAGTAGAAATGAGATGGCTAGATGGAGGAGAGAAAAGGAAGTTTGTGCCCACATATATATAATCCATTGAGGCGGAGCACGTTTTGTGTAAAGAGAATGAGAGAAGATGACGGAAGGTGTGTGGGATTTCATTTAGTTTGTAAACCTTTCTTCTCAGTATTTTCAACCATGAAGGAGCGGTGGTGGTTCGCAAGCCCCTCTTTCATCACGGATACTTTCATGTATTCTAATAACGTTGACAAAACGAAACAAGCTAAATAAGGAGCTAACGAGAAAAGCTTCAGACATCTTAATGGTTCAGCACTTAATGGTTCAGACATCTTATTGGTTCAGCATTTAATTATTCTGAAGTTGTCAAACAACCTCTAAATGTACAGGATATGCATGTGACATACGCATATTCTTAATTGACAACATAATAACACAAGTCACAATATTAAAACTAGGTATTCTTTTTTTTTTTTTGAACGACAAAGCAAAATTTTTATTAGAAGATGTTGCTAGCAAGATGATAGAGCACATACCATCAATTACACCAAGTTGTACATATCAAAATTACACCAATCATGCCAATCTACATTTTTCAACCGTGTTCTATTCTTAATCCACAAATATGAATTAACCTTTATCTCCTCCGCTACTCTTGCAGGATTAACCAGTCTTCCATTGAAAATCAAGTCGTTTATAGCCTTCCAAATATACCACCATGTTGTCATATATATGCAATGGATAACCATTCTTATCTTTTGGCAACACCTAGAATTGTGTAAATCAACTAAAGCTTGTCTAATGGTTAATGGCGCGTACCCCAAACCTTGGCACCATGAAGTTCTTTGACACCATATGTGCTCAGCCAAGGGACACGATACTAAAATATAATCAATTGACTCATTATGTCCAAAACACAGACTGCACTCTGTGGATTCTAACTCCACCCCACGCCTTTCTAACTCCATCTTGACAGGAATGCTATCCAATCTTGCTTTCCAAATGAAAGCGTTTATCTTCAATGGAACCCCCGAAAACCATGGCATCGGGCATAAGTCCACAAGGGGACGGTTGGATTCAATAATCTTCCGTATAGCTTTTACCTAAAATGCATCGGAGTCATCCCCCATCCAGGACCACGAATCCTCTCCTTCACCTTTTTTAAAGATCTGCAA
The DNA here is from genome assembly GCA_018326385.1 of Flaveria bidentis. NCBI lineage: Eukaryota > Viridiplantae > Streptophyta > Magnoliopsida > Asterales > Asteraceae > Flaveria > Flaveria bidentis. The sequence continues at coordinate 7,592 of BJCM01037469.1, read as the reverse complement.
AACAGACTCCAATTGAGCTAATTCATTTTTCTCAACATTGTTAAGCACTTGTCTCTTCCACTTCCATTTCTTGATCAACATATCATCATCATTAACCAATCTTTCACCCACCAAACATGCCTTATCTTTTTCAAGATCAAACAAACGAGGAAACTGTTCTCTAAGGCAACCAACTCCCACCCATTATCCAGCCAGAATGCAATTTTATCACCCCTTCCTACCTTACCCATTATAAGCATATCAAGATTGATATTTTCTTTCTCAAACTCCTTATCAATGAGGACGATATTTTTCCAAACCCCATGTATTGAACATCTGAGAGGAATTGACTTAGGGTTCCGGGCTTGGAAGTGAATAGCCAATATGCATCGCGCCCATAACTTTGTTCCATCCTTTTAGAAGTTCCACCTCCATTTAGCTAACATTGCCATATTAGTCTCTTTAATCCCCACTACCCTGAGGCCTCCTAACTCCTTCAGAGTGGTAATCTTGTTCCAAGCCACCCAATTAATTTTTGACTTATTACACAAGCCTTCCCATAGAAATTTTCTCCTTATTCCTTCAAGCTTATGAATCACCTGCATAGGTGCCTTAAAAAGAGACAAATAATATATAGGAATTGCTCCAAGTACCGCCTTCAACAACGTCAGTCGACCACCAAGAGATAAGGTCTTCGCTTTCCATGAGGCTAATCTTACCATTAATTTCTCTACTATCGGTTGCCAATTCTTTATAAGGTTCATATTTGCTCCAACTGGGATCCTTAAATGAATAAAAGGAAGACAAGAACTTTGGCAATGAAGAATACCTGCCATTTCCATGGATTCTCCTTAGTCAACCCCCACCCCATATAGCTTACTTTTAACAAAATTTACCTTAAGGCCCGAAGCAAGATTAAAGCATTGAAGAATTCTAGCTAAATTTTTAGCATCTGAGACCGACCACTCTCTTTGAATTAGTGCATCATTCGCATATAATAAGTTTGATATGATCGGACCATTATTTGGCATAGAAACTCCATGAAAAATACCAGAATCAGTAGTTGAACTAAAAGCAATATGTAATGCTTCCATGACAATGATGAATAAAAATGGAGATAATGGATCGCCTTGACGCATA
>BJCM01037466.1:0-12570 GCA_018326385.1 Flaveria bidentis | reverse complement strand
TAAGCATGTATTTCAGGTACATAGGAGCATGGATGGTGGTATGAACTGGGCTTGGGCAAACGTGGATGTGGCATCTTTTGGTTTTATTTTGGCTATTAACTTAAAAATACGACCTTTGTGTATGATCGTTGTTAAACAATTTGAACTTTTTCTTATTTTGGAATGTTGTGACAAAAATCTTGTGGTTTGTAATTTAAAAACTGATGTTTTAACGTTGCCTACATATCATGTTGGTTTCCAACTTTGTCATCGCCATGTTTAACGCATATACAATTCCGCTGCGATATTCAACGTCGTTTTTGGGGTGTGACAGGCTGCCACTACATTAGTACAACCAAAAGAACCTGCAACATCCTTCAAGCAACTTATTCTATACTCAAGGAAGAGGAAGTATTTGGGTTCCACAAAGAAACATGTAATCAATGTTGAAGATTCACCTAAAAGGTCAAGGCATACATCATCAAAGCACACTCCTTCAATGAATGTTTCAACATCAAAGCAAGTTACTCTTGATGAAGCTAAGAGTGATGCTGAATTGAAAGAGCTAACTGAAGAAGAAACTAACAAAGAAAAAGAAGAATCAACTACTGATGATCTTCTGACAACAAAAGACATCTTGGAAGAAAGGCCTGAATCAACTGTGTTTATGAACCTGATCAACCATGGGTTTCCGTATGACATGGTTGAAAGGATGAATCTAACTAAGATGAAGGATATGTTGAAAGAGTTTGAGCTTGTCAGATTCATAATTCCAAATTGTGACTATGAAGCATTCATTACTTTTCAATCCATTCAGAAAATCAAGAAAGATCTAGGCCACTGTGATACAACAAACCTTAGCAAGTACAATATGGTATATTGGCTACAGAGGCACAACTTCAAGGCACATGAGCTTAAAGGAAGAAATGTTGTTGAGCTGAGAAGAATGATGGAACATGTAATTTTTTTTAAGCTTGACACATGAGTGAGGTTCAGAACTGAAGCTCCAAACCCATCCTATGAGCAACAAAGCAAACTCTCTGCTGATCCTATAATTGTTAAATCTAAAGATCAGCACAAAGGCAAAGATAAGCAAATAAGAGAGCCTAGGGCAGTTATCCCTAGAAAAGTGTGCCCTCTGGGTACAACAGTCAGAGAGATTACAAAGAAAACGTCTACCCTCATAGAACTGTTTGACCACATCACCACTCCTAGTTCTATGGAAGAAAACAAGATTATGTCCTGGAAATATGATCCAGACTGGGATTGTGCAATCATCAAAAGAACATCAAGAAGATCCGATACTTCCATAATGTAGAAGCATTACTGAGTCTTTATGAGAGAGATATTACAGATCTGCAAAACCTAATCATGTCTAACTATCCAATTCATTCAAGGGGAAGAGATTTCTCTGTGTTGGTGGGAAAGTTAAAGAAAAAAATTCAAAGATGATGTGATTAAAGAAGCCAAAAGAGAGGATGATGAGTACAAAAGAAGTTTAGAAAGGAAGAAAAGATCAAGCACTAACTCCTCCACATTAGTTGATGATGAATTCTTAAGGAGAGTTGGTTATGCTAACAGGAAAACAGCAACCATCAAAGTCATTGCAGGAAATCAATACACTATTCATAAAATTGAGTGGGGATATGTTGAGAAAACAAAAGAAATGGTGCTACTGAGGAACGTTGATGGAAAGAAAGGTGACAAGATAAGAATCTTCGACCCAGTAGAGATCAAACTGCTCCACCCAAGCTACACATCATACTTACATGATGAATTCTTCCCAAAGTTGTCTGATGAAAGAGCACCGAATGATTTATGCTTATACATTCATTTGATACAAGTGGTGGATAAATTGCATGCAAAAGCATACAAGAGAAGAAGGTATAATGTTGGGCTTTGAAAATGAGTTAACATCGAAGAAGTCTCAGAACTAAGTATCAGAAGAAGATGAGCTGGAAATTTTCAATAATCAATGTGTTGTGGAAACCCTCACAACAGAAGAAGACATTTTGGGACTAAGTTTTGAGACTTTACAAAGGATACGCAGAATGGAGATCAAGTACAAGTACAATGATCAAAAGGATGTAATGAATGCTTGTAATCCATTATTATGTACAGTTTTGAAGAGCTGATTACAAGTGTCTAAGCCTTAGGGGAGTATTGTTAGGTCTAGCATCAATATATCTAGTCCATTTTGTATAGGCTTAGAACTTGAATTAATATCTGTAATGAATGCTTGTAATCCATTATTATGTATGCATTAAATGTATAAGTTAACCCATATATATGTGTGTTGATTTATGTATGTTTGCAGGTAAAACAATATAATTGGTGAATTTTTGAAAAGTTGACCAAGTGTAAGAAACATCTACGGATGAACATTTTGTTCTTCCATAGTTATGTTTCTTACAAGTAAATTACATCCGAAGATCTTTTGCGGATGAACAACCAGATGTTAAGAACAAGTTTGCTTCAGAAGAACAAGATTCCTACGGAAGAACAATTGCTTCGGAAGAACAAGATTCCTATGGAAGAACAATCAACTACGGAAGACAATATTCCTACGGAGTCCAAACACTTGTATTCAAACAATACAAGTATTACAAGTCAACACGGAAGTTATTCATTAACATAAACAATTCAAATACCAAGAGACCCGTTGTTTCCTTAATAGAAACATCATTGTCTATAAATATGGATCCTAGGTTTCGAATCGAGGACGACTGAGACGGCAAAGACAGCTTCCATGGGAAAAATCAAATCCACAACATTATAACCAAACATCACATCAAATCACACAAATCAAAACCCTAGCAGTTGTCACATCATCAAACACTAAAATCATGATCCTTCGTTTATTCTTGTAATCATTAACATGTTTTTTAATGAAATACATTTGAATTGAATATTTGTGTGTTCATTAATTGTGTTCTTTTCACTCTTTAATCATTATTGATATTGAAATTTAATACAAACAATTAAACCAAGTTAATGTTGATGCCACAAACGTTGACTTGATTTCAATCAACACTGATAATTCATGAATGCAATCCTAGGATTCACACCTCCCGACTTGTGTTTTTGTGATGATTTAACTATATCAAGCGTTAGTTAGGGAAATCTTAGTGTCCCGGGAAAGTTATTTAGTCACCCTTGCAAAATTTAATCATAGTTTAAATAATTAAAAGTGTGCATATACGCACTTAATTTTCGGTTAATGCATGCATGTTCATGCATAATAATTATCAACTAACTAAATTATACCACCTAAAATACTACCCTCCACCAATGTCCAGTTTCGGCTGCCCCCTCTCCACCACTCCCCTCTCTTCTACACCACCACCAATTCCACCACTCCCCATTCATGCAACACCACCCACACATTCTTTTCTTACACTCTCCCCTCTTATTTTCGAATTCTTCTCCGGAAAATACACACACACATACCCACGATTTTCTCTCTAATCTCAGCCACATTCGAAGGATAAGTATAACATTTTCATCGGCCAAGCTCTAACCGCAAGGAAGTGAAGGTTGGTGAGCTTGTGGTGCTCGGACCTTGCAAGCTTGTGGTTCTCCAGCACTTATTCGAGATTCTCCAGCCTTGTCCAAGGATTTCTAGTCCATCCTCGACAACCTACACACTCCAAACCGTGGGCTACACCAAGTGTAAGCTTCATGTCACCTGGTTTTGGTCATTTCACGTGCTTGTCTTCATTTTTCATTCAAAATCTTACCATTTTCATATGTAACAGACGCTTGCTGCTACCCACTGTTCATAAAGAGCTTTTCACGTTCTTGAAGGTATCTCACTGGTAATACATGTAATTTTATACGTGTAACATGGTTTACACCTAGAAAATCCTCTATTTGGGTGTATTTACACCATCGACGTGCACAACTTGTAACCTTTCGAAACAAATCTTGTAACCTGCTTAAAAAGGAGTCTTCTAACCTTCTAATAACCTGATTTCAAAGTTACAAACGGTTTGGGTAATATATAACTCAAGATATGATTTTTAGTAGGTTTTGGATTATATTGGGTGTATAATGAGATGTTAGTGGCTGAAGATAATAATGTCATTGACTTATAAGCATTTTGGGCATATTTGGGGACCCGAAAAGTGGTAAAATGACTTAAAAACAAGAAAACATGAATTTTAACCATCTTAAAAAGTATTCCTGGATCTAAAAGGGTTAACAAGGTATTTGGATCGGATTTGTTAAATAATTGGCCAAAAAATGGGTTAAATGGAATTTTTAGTTAAAACTTGTTTTAACGGGTTAAGCATAAAAACGGGATTTTCAACTAAAAGAAGCTAAAATTTCATTTTCAACATATTAGAAACTTATAAAAATGTCCTTTACATAATATTTAATGGACCGATGACTAAAAATATAAAAGTCAAACCTTGGGAGTAGAAATTGTAAATTTTGAAAACTTGGAGGACTAAACTGAAAATTTTGCTAAACTTCAATAAACTGACCCCCTTGAGCTAAGAATCATTCAAAAGACTCAAACTAACTTATATAGGTGATTTAACATGACAAATCACGTACTCTTTCCTAAGAAACCCTAACTTTCTATAAAAAGAAACTTTTCAAAAGCTATTAAGGCATTAACCTCACGACACCCCTAATGCATCTCCATAACCCTAGAATTAGTGGATTAACACTTAAATATTAATGATAGAATGCTAGACTTGAGACTTTTCCCGGCACACAAAGAGACCCTTTTGCTTGAAATTTTAAAGTGAGTTTAAGTGTTTCCCTTTTTACTATTGTTTTTGGGATGAAGCATGCTCTATTTAAATTAAACTATTTTGGTGCTATATTGTCATGCTATATGTTGTGGTTATGTTGAGACCTGCTGATACTTGTGTCACAATCATTAATTCTTTTGTGAACCGCTTGTTTATATAGGTAGATCTACTTGGGGAATCCCCCACACACAATGCCTTCCGTGATGAACGGGATGGGTACCACACTGAGATTCCGTGGGTTCGTTTGTGGCATGTAACAGGTTTTATAAGATACTATGGTGGACCATCCGGCAGGTACGATCCACTGGTTTGAGGCTCAGTTCTCCCCAAGGTGATTTAACCGGTAACGTAATTTTTGAAGAGGCTAGCCGGGGCTAAGTGCAGGGTTGATTGTGATCCCCACAACGATGATACTATGACTTTTGAATAAAGTGTCGATTCTAATGAATCCTTGTTTTTAAACTTTAAGCACTTGAATTCACCAACTTTTTAGTTGACACAAATTTCTTTTGGAGCATGTTTCATGTAATCTATGAAGGGACTCTAGCTATTGTTGAAGACCTTGACCTAGCACCGTTTCCATGGCATTGGCGTGTTTGATTTTTAAATCTATTTGAACAATTTTTAATTATTGTTAATCTATACATTTTGTCCTTATGTTGAATGTACAATTTAATTTTGAGGGCTAGATCTGCTTCTAGCCCAGGTTGATTTTTGAATGCCATGTGATGTTCTCTCCTTTTGTGCTCTTACGATGGTTTATTTCGCTGCCATATGTATTGCTAGTCTGTGACTTCACACCCTACTTGGGCTCGGGGTGTGACAGATTGGTATCAGAGCCAAAGGTTGTAGAGAAGTGGGGAATACCATAGTACACCCTAGGCCACAACCATGATACCTTAGGACCACCCTTATGGAAAGTGTTGGGATGATCGGGTTGGGTAAATTGATGATTACACTTGATCAACGTAATCATGTATTTACCGAACGCGTAAATTCCAGCATGGACCTTTGGTCGCGTGTGGACCCTTTTCTATTTGAAAATTTATGATTTCTAAAATTTTCTTTGTGTGGTCTAAGAGTTTTATTAAAAGAACTTTTTTATTTGTTGTCATTTGACGAGACTATTGACTTCTAATACTATTATTGACACTATTGATCACTGATTCTACTGCCATCACTGCTATAAGTACCTCTACAATTACCTATACTACTACTTCCATGAGCAATTAGAAACCAAATTACTCATGATAATTTATAGGTTATCTAAGACTATGGCAGGAAAAGGTAAGGCACCAGCTCACCCAGTTCACGAGACCACTTTGATCGGGAGCAGTTTAAGGATCACTCCTTGGACGGAATACGAGGCTTACCTCAAGAGATGTGGACACCTTGGGTTTTTATCTGCGACTTCGGATGACTCAGAGCCATCAGAAGACTCCACTTCAACATCCCCAGCCAGGAGCCAAACAAGCTCCAACTCTCCGCATGTCATCGTGCCCACTCACTCACCTCTCCCTCCTATCAGGCATAGGGGTGCACAGACTGTTACCCGCCCCCGAAAGAGTGTTAGGTTGGGACCTTCATTTTCTTTCAGGATCCCTCCTCCTCTATCACCACCAATTAGGAGACCGATACCAGCCCCACAGCCATTTGACCCACCTCGACACCAACCGCATGACGAGCACTTGATGCCACCTAGGCACACATGTATGACGGCCCTAGAGTACTAGTTGCTAACCGGTACTCCTAGTCTAGCCGCCGGGCAAGTGATGGAAGTCCCTCCGACACTGCACTGGACGAGATTTGGAAGACCATTCGTCGTCATGAGCTGACTCTTCAGCACGCCACTCAGACCTCACAATTTGCCTAGTTTTAGGCCATGATGGCTTCACATGGGATACAACGGTTGTAGCAAGAGCAGAAAAAGAAGAACATAGGGTGGCTAGGATGGTTGAAAAAGAAGTGGATGTGAAGCCTTGGTGGGAAATAGGATTATCTGTCTCTTAGAAAGTTGAAGGAAACAATGTTTATTATTAACTGATACTATTGGTTATGTATTATAGGGATAACAGTACCTTCCAAGTTGTGAACCGTGACATATAGTTTATTTTAATCCCTGTAATAGATGATCTTTTGGTTATTTAAGAAACTATTGCTATCCGATACTAACCTTGCATGGTGAATTGGTATGGAGTATGCAACTCCACCAGCTCGAGGGAAACAATTTGGTTGCTCGCGAATAAACTCCCCAACTATGCTTAATGAAACTATCAATTATGTCATGATGTTCATATACTATGATTTTTGTGCAATTGTTGGCCTGACCTTTAGGGTAATCAATGTGTTGGGATAATCGAAACCTATTTTGTGATGCTAAATGAGTTGCTTGTCTTGAAATTAGAATGCCGCCAAGAAGAGGAGCCCGTGTGGGTAGGAGAGGAACAGGCAAATGCCCCCGCGAGGAACCTGGACGAGAAGGGAATCAACCGCCAACCCCGCCAGTAATCAATAACCTGGGAAGCGACGAAAGAATTTCAAACATTGTGGCACAACAAATCGCTAACGCAATACCCGCCATCATTGCCCAAATCAATACGGAACGGAACAATGCCACTGGAAACGGGGAAGAATACCAGGATGATACTGATGAAATCCGGAACTGGTGCTCATAAAAGACGTTTATGACTTGCAAACCCAAAGATTTCTATGGCACCGAGGGTGCTATCGAGACTTACCGATGGATGGACGAGATCGAGGCGGTACTAGACATAAGCGGGTGTAAGATGGAGCACATGGTACGATTCGCCTCCCAATCCCTGAAGGAATCAGTGCTTGAATGGTGGAAAACTATCATTCAGCCCCGAGGAAGAAATGCTGCAGGCCGTATAGGTTGGGCCAAGTTCAGAGAATTGATGATCAACAAATACTGTTCGATCAACCAGCTGGAGAAACTAGAATTTAAGTTCTTAGGCCTAGAGATGAAAGGGGCGAACTACACCGAGTACATCAACCGGTTTCTAGCCCCGTCCAGACTGGTGCCCCACTTGGTGACACAAGAAGCTAAAGGTGTAGCCCGATTTATCTAGGGGTTACACCCTAGGGTTCGAGGGATGGTCCGATCTTCCAGGCATACGACCCTACAATCCACGATGGATCTCACTAGCAGCCTGACTGATGACCTGATTAGGGCTGGATGGACAGAGCAGGGAAGAACTAAAGAAAAAAAAGAGAAAATGGGTTGATGCCCAGAAGGTGATGGGCAGCAGTAGTGGTTCGAGCAGGAAAGCAGGTGAAGGTGTGAAACATGACGATCAAGGTGGAAGGGCACGGAGGTTGTATGTAGGCACAAACCCTTATTGCAACAAGTGCAAATTGCACCATCAAGGGGAGTGCAACCCAATGCCTTGTTTTAGGTGCAAGCAAACCGGCCACTTGATCAAGGATTGCACATTCACGCCGGGTAAGCAGTGTTATGAATGTGGAGACCCAGTGCACATGAGGAACAAGTGCCCTAAGCTGGCAAGAGACAAGGATGCGAGACCTAACAAGCCTAAGGGACGAGCATTTGTGATGGGACCAGCTGATGCTCGCAAGGAACCTGATGTGGTCAATGGTATGTTCCTTATAAACAACCATCCTGCTACCATACTCTTTGATACTGGAGCAACTGCTAGTTTGTCTTTTGTGCTTGAGGCCTTTGATTGACTTGAATATCCTGACTAATCCGTTTACTGTAGAATTATCTGACGTTAATATTATTGAAACTAATGAAGTCATCAAGGACTGTTCAATGAATCTAAAAGGTAGCACATTTAAGATAAACCTAATGCCTATTAAGCTAAGAGGATTCGATGTGGTTGTTGGTATGGATTGATTGGCTAAACATAGAGTCAAAATCGTCTGTGAGGAACGTCTGCTTATGATACCATTGAGCGATGGGAGAGTACTAATGATTCGTGGCGAAGAAAGTGACACGCTATACCCTATGATATCCCATCTGAAGGCTACCAAGAGCCTTGAGAAGGGACGTCCAGATTTCATGGTCTACGTAATGAAAGCAAAAGAGGAGAAGAAGATTCAGGATATTCCAGTAGTTTCTGAGTATCCAGAAGTGTTTCCCGAAGATCTACCGGGAGTCCCACCGAACCGACAAGTTGAGTTTCAGATAGATCTACTGCCTGGTGCCGCACCAGTAGCTAAGGCGCCATACCAACTCGCCCCTCGCGAGATGAAGGAACTAATGCTATAGATCCAAGAACTACTCCACATGGGATTTATTTGACCGAGTGTTTCTCCATGGGGTGCACCGGTCTTATTTGTGAAGAAGAAGGATGGAACCCTATGGATGTGCATTTATTACCGGGAGCTAAACAAGCTGACGATAAAGAATCGTTATCCTCTCCCAAGGATTGACGACCTGTTCGATCAATTGCAGGGAGCTAGCTAATTTTCTAAAATAGATTTAAGATCAGGATACCATCAGCTGAAGATAAGGGAAGAAGACATACCCAAAACGACTTTCAGGACGAGATACAGACATTATGAGTATCTAGTCATGCCCTTTGGACAGATTAACGCACCAGCGGCATTTATGGATCTCATGAACCGTGTATGTCGCCCGTATCTTGACAAGTTTGTGATCATGTTTATTGACGACATCTTGATCTACTCCCGTAGTAAAGAAGAGCACGAGAAACACCTCTAGCTAATTCTCGAGCTGCTAAAAAATGACAATTATATGCCAAGTTCTCCAAATGTGAATTTTGGATGCGAGAAATCCAATTTTTTGGGCATGTTGTAAATGAGAAGGGGATTCAAGTTGACCTTTATAAGATTGAGGCGATTAAGGACTGGAAAATTCCTAAAACTCCTACCGAGATAAGACAATTTCTCGGATTGGCCGAATACTACAAAAGGTTTATCAAAGACTTCTCGCGCATTACGCAACCATTGACTTCTCTGACAAAGAAGAACACAACCTTTGAGTGGGAACGAGAGCGGAATGAAGCGCTCGAAACACTCAAGGAGAAGTTGTGTAGTGCACCTATCCTCGCTCTCCCAAATGAAACTGAGGATTTCGTGGTTTATTGTGACGCCTCGCGCCAAGGACTAGGTTGTGTGCTAATGCAACGCAACAAAGTAATCGCTTATGCATCGAGACTACTAAATGATCATGAGAAGAACTACACAACGCATGATCTAGAATTGGGTGCCATGGTGTTTGCACTCAAAATGTGGAGATATTATTTCTATGGCACGAAGTGCATTATTTACACTAACCATAGGAGTTTGTTGAACATTCTAGATCAAAAGATGCTGAACATGCGCCAACGAAAATGGGTCGAGTTACTGATTGACTATGAATGTGAGATACGCTACGATCCTAGTAAGGCCAATGTAGTGGCTGATGCCTTGAGCCGGAAAAAATGGGAAAAACCATTACGCGTCCGTGCCTTTAGGATGAGTGTGTACACCGACCTTATCGCAAGACTAAAGAAAGCCCAAGGCGAAGCGTTGAAGGAAGATAAGCTAGCAGGGGAAACGTTGATAGGAATGGAGAAGCGTTTAGAGCTGAACAGCGATCGTACATATAAATGTGAAGGGAGAACATGGGTACCAAAGCATGGGGGAATTAGAGAGGTAATCCTTGATGAAGCCCACAAGTCTAGGTACTCGGTTCACCCCGAAAGTGACAAGATGTACCATGATCTAAAGGCCCTTTTCGGGTGGCCTGGGATCAAGAAATCCATCACCATGTATATGAGCAAGTGTTTGATGTGTGCCATGGTGAAGGCTGAAAGCCAGAAACCGTAAGGGACATTGCAACAGCCCAAAATTCCAGAGTGGAAGTGGGATAACGTCACAATGGATTTCGTCATAAAGCTACCCAGAACTTTTAGAGGTCATGACGCCATTTGGGTAATAGTGGACAGATTAACCAAATCAGCTCACTTCTTGCCGATTAGCGAAGACTATGACCTAACGAAACTGGCTCAGTTGTATATTGATGAAATAGTGACCAGGCATGGTGTGCCTTTGACAATCATCTCCGACCGTGATAGTCGCTTCACTTCACGTTTCTGGAGATCACTCCAGGAAGCCTTAGGAACCCGTTTAGATCTAATCACTGCATATCACCCACAAACTGATGGCCAGAGTAAAAGAACTATTCAAACCCTGGAGAATATGCGTAGAGCTTGAATGATTGACTTTGGTGGGAACTGGGACAACCATCTTCCCTTGGTAGAGTTCTCCTATAATAATAGTTACCACGCAAGTATAAAGGCAGCTCCGTATGAGGCTCTATATGGTAGGAAATGCCGATCACCATTGAATTGGAATGAGATTGGTGACAACCAAGTAATAGGACCCGACATCGTGTTGGAAACTACCGATAAGATATTTAAAATTAAGGAGCGTTTGAGAGCAGCCAGGGATCGTCAAAAGGAATATGCTGATAGAAGACGAAACCTTTAGAGTTTCAAGTGGGTGATAAGGTAATGCTGAAAGTAGCACCATGGAAGGGTACCGTGAGGTTTGGAAAGAGAGAAAACTAAGCCCGAGATACATTGGACCATTCGAGATACTAACGAGAGTTGGACTCGTGGCATATAAATTAAAGCTGCCACAGGAGTTAAGTTACATACATGACACCTTCCATGTGTCAAACCTTAAGAAGTGCCTGGTGGACAAAACCTTGGAGATACCATTAGGGGAAGTTATGATAACCGATAAGTTGAACTTCGTAGAAGAACCCATTGAGATCACTGACCGGCTGGTCATGAAACTCAAATGAAGTCGCATACCCAAGGTCAAAGTAAGATGGAATTCTAGGCGAGGACCTGAATTCACTTGGGAGCGAGAAGATGAAATGAGAAAGAGTTATCCGCATATGTTCAAACCCACCCGTACCAAATCTGAGCGAAGCTAAAATTTCGGGACAAAATTTCCTAAACGGTGGGAGAATGTAACAACCGACCTCCGGGTCATAACTCTAACCTTACCGACCTGAATCTTTTCCCATTCTACTAATATTATTGCTACTATCATTTATACTATTCTCTCCAAGCTAATTGATTTTTATATTTGTCTTAAATGATCCTTTTGGAGATAATGCCTAAGGTTGACCGCATTTGGTTAATGCGGATGACGTGTTCATCATCCGCATTTCCTCCGTATTCAACCACATTTGCTAATGCGAATGGGGACTCAGCTGCATCTAGTTAATGCGGATGAACATTATCGGCCACATTTGGTTAATGCGGATCATCCGCATTTCCTCCTGAGTCATCCGCATTTCGGAATGCGGATAGGCAATCTTTCAGACGTTTTTCATCTTGCCATGACTCCTCCCGACTTGTGTTTTTGTGATGATTTAACTATATCAAGTGTTAGTTAGGGGAATCTTAGTGTGCTGGGAAAGTTATTTAGTCACCCTTGCAAAATTAAATCATAGTTAAAACAATTAAAAGTGTGCATATACACAGTTAATTTTCGATTAATGCATTCATTTCATGCATAATAATTAGCAGCTAACTAAATTACACCACCTAAAATACTACCCAACACCACAAAATAATACTACACCTAATATTATTGCAGGACCGATGAAGGGGGTCACTTACAACGCAACAACAAAAAGAGGAGAGAATAACTAAACTTTATCAAATAGTGAACTGGATTAACCACAAGTAAAGACACTAAGAACACAAGTAATTAAGAGACAGAACACAAGAGCAAACTACACAAGAGTATGGTTTTCAAGATTGCAGTATATTGCTTTCTCAATGTTCTATTACAAGTGTTACAAAGCATGAAAAGA
>BJCM01037451.1:0-20502 GCA_018326385.1 Flaveria bidentis | reverse complement strand
TATCTCAGATAATACTTTATCTGAGATACCTTAAACTATAGTCTTGTAGTATAGGCTTTGGCTAAGGAATCCCAGCTGGTATCAAAGTATATCCGGGTGTATGTAGTATTATATATAGGTTCTCTTTGTAACTCATTGTAACCAAGTGGGACATACATCTTCTGCTTGTAAGAGTCTTGTATTTTTGAGTTGAGAATCAATATATAAAAGTATCTTGAAAATTATCTTTCTGTGTTCTTAGTTACTTTCTATATTATGATCAACTCTTATTGATTCTTATCATACCCGAGTGTGATTCTAGGTGAGTTTGAGAGAAAAACATTGTGTTTAAGTGACAAACACCGATCCTGCAAATCCTTCGGGTTGACTAACGTAGACTGTCTCACGGATTTCACCCTAAAGGAATGCACTTTTTACATCTAGTTGATAAACTTTAATCTTCATGTAGGATGCATAGGCTATAAAGATACGAATTGTTTCCGTCCTAGCCACAGGTGCAAACACTACATTGTAGTCAATGCCTTCGACTTGTCTAAACCCTTGAACTACAAGTCGAGTCTTATTTCTAATTATGACCCCATGATCATCTTTCTTACACTTCAGTACCCATTTAGTGCCAATCACCTTAGCACCTTTTGGTCTGTCCATAAGGGTCCATACTCATAACTTCTTGAACTGTGGGAGTTCTTCTTGCATAGCACTAACCCATGCCTCATCGTTTAAGGCTTCACTTACATATTTTGGTTCAAATTGAGACACAAAACATCGATAAGCACCATTGTGAAGATAGCCTTTTTCCATAACTGAGGCATAATCAGCTGAGTATAGCTGATTTTGTGTCTATACTCCCGATAGTACATCCCCAGTGTTGTTTTCCAGGGGATGATACACATTAATTCAAGATCCGGGAGTAGTGGGAACAACTACTTCCTGATCCAGATTTTGAATCCCAGGTTCAGTATCTGTAGCTGTTGGAGTATGAGGTTAAGAAGTGTCAGAGGCATCAAGATCTGATGCTTGTGTACTTTCGTTAGTGGGAACCTGGTCCTCCTGATCCACATTTTCAGGCTCAACTGCTTCATCATCAGAGGAGGAGTCACTCACTTCAGGCTCTCCCCCTAAGGGACTAGAAGAATCGTCTAGTGGAACCGATGTTGTCGAGTCTTGTGGAGGAGTGTTCAGAACATCATACATCATTGTAGCAGATAACTCATCATCAGGAAGAGAGGGAGGTAAGTTGAAGGACTTAAAAAATCCATCATAGTCGAAGAAGAATGAAGGTCCTTTTCCAGCAAGGGGTGGTGTATCTTTGAACATCAACATTGCACCACACTTCTACCTGACCCATTGTGTTGTTATAAAGTCTCTTGTTTGGTATACTGTATCCGAGAAAGATACCTTCTTCAGCCTTATCACTAAGCTTCCCAGTTAGAGTTTTCTTCAGCAACATGCATGGTGCACCAAATGATTCGAGATACTCCAAGTTTGGTTTACATCGTTGGAGCAGTTCATAACATGTTTTACCATGATGTTTGACCACCAAGAATTGATTGAGAGTGTAGCATGCATTAGCCACTGCCTCGTTCCAAAATTGAATTTGCAGTTTAGAGTCGGCTAACATCGTTCTTGCTATATCTATCAAGCTCTGATTCTTTCTTTCAGCAACCCCATTCATCTGTGGAGTGTAGGCAGACGTAAATTGATGCACAATTCCTTTCTCTCTACATAATGCCTCCATCCACTGATTCTTGAACTCTGTTCCATTGTCTGATCGAATCTTTCTTACTTTCAGCTTGTAGAGTGATTCAAAAGTAGTTACTAGATGTTTGAATGATTCAAATGTCTTTGATTTGGATTTCAGAATCATCACCTAAGAGAATCTTGAGTAATCATCAGTTACTACGTAGCAGTACAGATCTCCAGCAATGCTCTTTGTGCTTACTGGGCTAAACAGACCCATGTGTAGAAGCTCGAGAAGAATATTGATAGAATTAACTTTCTTTTCCTTATAAGACTTCTTGGTCTGTTTCCCTTTCTTATAAGCTACGTAAAAATCTGCAAGCTGGAAATTCTTAACAGTTACTCTATTCACTAAATCATTCTGTATCAGATGATTCATCTTCCTTGTGTCCCATTCTCCTATTCCAGGAGATTGAATCCCTCTTTGTTGCCTTTGACAAGAAGCATTGGACAATGTTCTCAGTTGTGGAGGCTTTTGATAGATCCAACACATACAAACCATTATATCTTGAAGCTGACGTTAAAACTTTATCCTCCTGGATAACAAAATCCTTCTTCAACATGTAGCACTTATTGTTGTCAAACACAACTTTGAATCCTTTATCACAGATCTGGGAGACAGAAAGCAAGTTTTTCTGTAGTTATTGAACATAGTTGAGCTTGTCAAACTTCACTTTCTCGTTTCCCACTTCGCCTTGAGCGGTGATGTAACCTCCTTTATTTCCAGCAAATGAGACATGTCCCCTTTAATTTGTTTGATGTTAAAAAGGAGGGACGAGTTCCCGGTCATGTGCCTGGACGCCCCACTATCACTAATTCAAGTATTAGTGATAGTGTTGTAGCGGACACCCTGCACATTCAAAGGAATTGATCAGTTCAGGTTTAGGACCCAAGCCTTAACTGGCTTGGGTGACCCAGAGGAATCACACATCATGAACTCAACCCACTGTCCATCAGATGATGAGGGCATATTGTTCTTCTTCTTATTCTCATTATCAAACAGATTACTTGATTTTTCTTTCCATAAACCAGTTTTGTGTATGGCTTGTTTGTGATAAACAGACGATTTTCTTATAATCTGGACTTTAGGTTCACTAATACTCTTAGGTGGAGTATTAGATCTCATTTTAGGAAAAAATTGTTTTTGCATCATAAAGTTCAATTATCTTTTTGGGCGTCTGATAATAAGGACAATTAGGAGAAATATGTCCTCATTTTCCACAGCTGTAGCATGATCTCCCTTCTACAGGTTGAGAGAAATATTTATATGGGGTTGTGTTTGGTACGAGTGTGAGATGTGTCTGGTTGGGTTTTGTCACTTATTTTATAGAGGTTATTACTTCTTTAACAAAATTAATTGTTTTAACATTTGTAACATCTTTAACCTTTAGTTTATTTGGACTTTGACGAGTAACACGTGTTTGGTTAACTAGATTAGTCATTTTGGGTTCAGATGTGGACGTGTGTGAACCTGACCTTAAATTAACCTTTTCAAATTTATCATCCAAATTCTCAATAGGCATCTTTCCTTTTGATTTCAAAGTAGACTCCTACTATTTAGTGCTATCCTTCATAGGTTTTCCCGTTGAATCAGGATCACTAGCCAGAGGAGTGGACACCACATGATTCTTTACTGGGTTGTTATTTATTGGTCTACTTTTAGTATTCAGAAGGATTGCATGTGGTGGTGGAACTACTTTGTAACCCAAACCTTCCCCATTGTTTTGTTCTTTCACTAAGTTTTGAACTATGTGTGAAGAACTAGCCAAGCTATGCAATTTTTGTTTTAAAGAATCAACTTCGACTTCTAAAATTGATTTTTCCTTTATTGTTTCTTCCAAAGAATTTAAATAAAACTTTTTGTCATTTGCTTGGTTTAAAACAACAACCTCGGTTTCCCTTAGTTGTTTTCCCAAAAGTTCTATTTTTTCTTTGTAACTACACTCATTTTGTTTTAAAATACGATTGGCCTCAGTGCAGAGTTGTAAATCGTTTACCAAATTATCATTGTGTTCTAATAACCTTGAAAATTTTAGATAAATGCTATCCCTAAATTTGTTACATTCAGTACAAGCATGTTTATTAAATAATTGGTCATTAGAACTTACCTGTGAGGAATCAGATGAGTCAGCCATCAATGTCGTTTCAGACTCTTTGTTTACTGGATATTCTGAGTTTGTTGCTCTGAGCTCTTCCTCAACCAGGTGATTTATCATAGTCACAGCTTCTTCGGTATCTGATATCGCTTGCTCAGCTATGACCTCACCTTCACTGGCAGATCCACCATCCAATGCCTCAACAAAGACAATGTTTGATTCACCCGGAGACACAAATCGGAAGGACCAGTCCTGTCCTTCATCACCTTGAGTAGTCAAAGCCTTTGTCTCTTTGCTTGAAGGTGTAGTTCCAATCGTGTCCTTGTCTTGACGGTTGAAGGTCGGAAATGGGTTTTCATTACCAGTTTTCTTGGGCTTTACACATTCACGTTTAAAATGCCCCTTTTCATCACAGTTAAAGCATGTGACTTTGGTTTTGTCAAAACCAAAAGTCGTAACTTTAGTGGCTACTAGATTCTGCCTCGTTTTTTCGACAAAATTCTTTGCCCTTCTAACAGCACTAGCCAAGGCCCACATTATGTCATCCTTTCTAGCTCATTTTCGTCAACTTGCTCATAATCCTCATCTGCAAGAGGACAATTTCCAATCTTACCTGCAACTAAACCATCGTAAGATTGTACAATTGCTGCTAGAAGATCCATATGTTCTTTGGTAACTTCCACTGTGACATTATTGAGATTCTCGGTCTTCAGCTTTGTAGTATTTACTTTAGGAACTATATATTGGGTTCCAGACGACCCTGATGTTTCGGTTCTTGAGGTACTGGTTTGAGAAGGAACAGAAGAACTAGACACGAAAGTTGTTTGTAACAGTGCTCCTGACACAACTGGAGTTGGAACTGAGTTTTAGAGTGAAGGATTCTAAACATAGGATCCTTTTTCCTCTCTTAACTTTAAGATGAAATCATTTATGTCTAACGTCACAAGAATGCCATTTTGTCTCAGGTTGGACACAAATGAATCCCATTTATCTAGCAAACCATCTGCAAAGCTTGAAACTTTATCTTCCACAGACATTGTCACACCATGATTGTGTAACTCACTCATCAGATGGTAGAATCTGTCAATGATTTCATCCAAACTCTCATTCCCTATCGAGGATTCCTTTTTGAGAGCTTTAGCCTTCAGTGCTTTGAGTGTTGCATTTCCATCATATCTCTTCTCCAATGCTTCCCATAACTTTTTCGCCTGCTTGTTCTCAGAGAATTAAAGAGAGATGTCTTTCGGTATCGACTGAGTCAATAGATCATATAATTTTTTTCAGCATTGAATAAAATCTTCTGTGCTTCACTCATTCCTCCCAGTGTTAACTTCACTCCATTAACACTGACTAGTATTGTGTAACCAGTCTCAATGGATGTCCAAAGATTGGGATCAATTCCATTTAGATAGATCTCGAACCGTTGTTTCCACTGTGGATAGTCATCTAACGTTATCAGCTTCGGCGGTTTATTATGATTACCAATCTCATTCTCCAGAAGCAGAAGGTTCTGGATGCGAGAGTCCTTTCCGGCAGTAAAGGCAGCAAATTGATCTTCCATTGCTTTAAACTTTGTACTTTTAGAACAGGACAGTTTCACTTGTGCGAATGAACTATGAGTATGGGTCACTCGTGCGAATGAATTCAATCATGCGATTGGATTCAGTTGTGCGTATGAACAAGACGATTGGAATCAAACGACTGGAGTTGTTCAATCGTGCGAATGAGGGATGCCACTGAGTTCAGTCGTGCGGATGGAGTATACGATTGAGTTCAATCGTGCGACCGAAAGCTGCTGTTTTTGCAAAAATCGAATATTTTGACACTTTGACACAAAAACACGATTTTCCCTGAAACCCTAATCTGCCGTATGATGAAAAACACAACTTTTATGAATGAAAACGTCAAAAACACCTTTAGAACCAACATGGTGACTCTTTTGAATCAAAACGTGAGTTTTAACACCAAAACTAATCGAATCCACACAAAATCAAGAGTCAAGGCTCTGATATCATGTGTCAGGACCGTGTTCGTACGGGATAGTAAGAGATTCTACGTGAGACCAGATCAAATAGTGCGGAATCCTATTTGATTGGCGATCCAATCAGTGAGAACGTTAACCCGATCAATATAAGAATGAACTAAACGTTAAGAATGAGTAGGAATCGATCAAGAATGAACTTTGAAGTTGGATTGGCTGTCTTGGACGTTCTGGACAGCTAGGGTTTTGATAAGTTATGAAGTAACTCCTGAATTGTTATGTTTTCCACGAATTAGGTGGTATTTATAGGTTTGTAGTTTCCATAAGGGTGATTTGACACCCGTCTTACCCTTTATATGATGTTCCTAGTTTATGAGGTTAAATGTAAAGTCTTTCATTTTTTACATATGTGTAATGTAATGGTTCAATGAAATATAATATGTGGTTGATGTTTATTAATGTTTAATTATTTCATATTATTATTATGATAAGTATAATTCATATGTATGAACTCATTACATAGATTTGAAGTTATTGTACATAATTCTTAGTCAATAATGATTGAGAAATGTGTTCAACCTAGTCGGGTCAGTATTTATGCTAATGGACCATATGCATGAATACATCATGCTTATGGACCAGTCACACGACTGAACCAGGAGACTGGATCAGTCGTATGATTGAGACATAAGATTGGCTCAGTCGTACGACTGAACCTTCATTCATACGTATGACTCAATCGCATGATTCAGTCGCACGACTGAACCATGCTAATGATTTGACTTCAGAAGAAACACAAGTCTTCTTAGTCTTTGGAAGAGTTTAGTCTTCAAGTTTCGGAAGACTTTGTCTTTAAGCTTTGGAAGACTTCAATTTGGCTTCGTAAGATTTAACACTTAGTTATTTTTCTTTGTACATAGTCAAATCTTCTGAAGTACGTCATTCCTTGTACTTTATTGTATGCTAGTAGATTTATGGTTAGCATAAGCCTTTAAGATAATCATCTTGATCTTACAAAATCCTAGGCTGATGCTTGATCGATGTCATGTGGTCGGTCAAAAATATTAATTAACGAGTGTCTAATCATCCTTAATAGTAAAGGGTAAGACAAGTAGCAAATCCACAGGAAGCATAGGAAAGTGCTAGAAACGATTAACCTAAAAATACTAAACAATGAAAAGTAAATTGCTTGATTAATTGAATTGTGAAAGAATCAAATTAACAAAATAAAAGTTTTGGTTTTTAACAATCTTGGGGAAAAAGCAATCCACTTCAGGATTCAGGTTTGGCAAAGTTACGTCCTTTAATAAAATCTATTGACAAGTCATTAATGATGACCTACACATGACAAGATTTAAGTGACAATTATAGATTAAAGTTTAAAGGACTTCATTCACATAATCACCAATTTGATTCATGTAATCATAATTCTAATAATCAATCATACAATGATTAAAGGAAACCAAAGGTTGTAGAAAAGTAAAATTAGATTTAAATATAATTAAATTGTTTAAATAATCAAATCATAAACTGTAACATCCGGTATTTATTTTTGAAGCCGACGAAAGGAGAAAAAGAATTAAAGTCCAAAGTCGAGGGACCAAACTCGCCAACGAGAGAAAGTTGGGTGAATGAGGTATTTAAAGGGAGAGGGCAGCCCTCATCCTCTCCCACACTCACAAAATCAACCAAAAGAGAGAAGAGAAGGAGAAAAGGGAGAAAAAGGGGTTTCGAGCTTGGTTTGTGTGGATTCGAGCATGGAAATCGAAGTGTAGCGAGTCTAATCGAAGCTCTTCTCGTTATGGTAGTTTGTGTGAGTTCTAGGACCCCTCTTTAACACGTTTTTGAATGATTTTAGGGCTGCAACACATCTGAAAACCGTGTTTGAAGTGTGTGTGTTTGACCCGTTTATGTATGTGTGTGTATGTGCATGATTTGTTGGGGTCTTGCTTTTGAGCTTATGTGTGCTTGAATGGTGTTGTGGTATGCATTCCTAAGGTTTAGGATGGTTGATTTGGGCTTAGAAGAGGTTTGGAAGAGCTTGGAGGCCGAAAATGGTAGATTGGGTTAGGGGGTAAGTTGTATTCTGCACAGTTAGGGCTATGCGACCGAATGGCATGCAAGTCGTGCGACTGAAGTCCACACGCATGCTAGTCGTGCGATTGAGGATCAATCACATGTGAGACGTACGACTGAGACCCATACGCCTGCCAGTCGTGCGACTGAGGGTCAATCGCATGGGGAGTCATGTGATTGAGGCCCATAAGCCTAGTTCCATCCGCATTAGGTTCATTCGCACAAGTATTCATCCGATTGGTTCATTCGCATAGGTGTTCAATCACATATTATTCATTCACATGATGTCCAGTCGCATGAGAGGTCATGCGACTAAGAGGTGCCCATACGCCCAAGTAGGGCTGGTGTACCCGAGGAAGACGTGGTGTATAAACTGACTTTCGGGGGAAAGTGCAGATTTAAGTTTGGTTATGGAAGGTTCCCAGGAGTTCATATAGTTGACTTTTGAGGTCATAAACGTTATGTTGGGTCTGTTGATGACGAATGGTGTTGTATGATTATGCATGATGTATGTAATGTATGCATGTTGTATGTTATGTATGTATGATGCCTTGTATGATGATATTGACTGTATATGTTGATGTTCCTTATTATGATGTATGTTTATCTTTCCTGTGGCTTTACGTGTTGCGTTAATGAATGAAATGAAAGTATTATGTAACGTAAAGTGAAAGATAATGAAAAGAAGAACATGATGAATGAATGCATGCATCAATGAACGAATGAATGTAAGAAAGGCTTGCAAGCAAATGTATGGAGGTGCACACCCAATGAAGGGTGTTAACTCAACGGTGTGCGGGTTGGCTACCTCGGAAGGATGCACACTGGGGTCCAATCTCTGTGATTGACCATATGTATGGGATCCTTGTCGCTTGCCCTAGGTGTTGGAGTCAGTTTCGTGCACAATGTTCGAGGTCTATGAAAGACCTCAGGCCCAGTTACCCGCTTCCTGCACAATGTTCGGGGTATGGCATATGGCATTGATTCGGAATGAAAGAGAAAGATAAATGGTGAGTGTACTTGCCCTAGGTACTGGAGTCAGCTCTGTGCCCAATGTTTGAGGTCTATGAAAGACCTCAGGCATAGTTACCCGCTTCGTGCACAATGTTCGGGGTGAAAGTAATGAACGTACGAATGAAAATAAGAATGTATGAACGAATGGAAGTTAATGATCGAATCAAGAAGATAATAATGATATTATCTATGAGTACGTATGATGTATGATCACATGAAAGTAAGGTATGGTTTTAACGAAAGAGAAGTATGTTTTATTTTAAAACTACAACTCACTGAGCAACGCTGACTTTTATGTGTTTCTAGTTGGCAGGTAATGATTGCTGAGGATGGCACGGGGCGGCTACTCAGCTCTTTTGGATGGCATCCATTTATATAATGCTTTTGTGATATAATGCAACATGTATTTTGTAACTGGATAACGATGTATTATTTTGCAAAAGCCTTTATAATGAAATGAAATGTCATTTTGAAATGTTTCCGCTGTAGTGTTTACTTAAGACAAATATAAATATATATGTTTTATGTGCGATGATCGACCAGTTGTAAGCGTCCCAGGAACGAGGCCTTACAAGTTGGTATCAGAGCCAAAGTTTAAGTGAAATGGGTAAATTTTCAATATAAACCTTAACTTAAACTGAGAATGGGACGGAAAGGGAAGGGATGCCAGTCTGAGTAGCTTCGTGCCATCAGGTATTTTCGTAATGTTAACCGGTATTTTGTGCGAATGGTGTGTGGTTGTGTGTTGTTTGTAGATTTAAATACTGATGTAGTCAGGACAGGTAATGCTTGGGGTATGAAGAGTAAAGTAAGTGGCTAATCACAACTGGCCACTGTAAATAGGGACTTTCTATACTTGACATAAACTGAGCTATTCTCTTGAATGACCGTGTTGGTGTTTGAATCTTTTCAGTGTGGGTGTGAATGGCCGGTGGTAGATCTTAGAAAGCTTCACGTGGTGGAGGTCGTGGTGCTGAACCGGGACCCAAGAGGGGAAGACCTAGAGTTGAAAAGGTGGTTCATGAAGAACCCAAGACCCTTCATCCAGAAGGTGGCGATGAGAGCGCCAATCTGAGAGCCTTGGTAAAGGAGGCTGTTATTGAGGAAGTCCATCTGGTCATGCAGACGATCTTACCGTCTGTGCGATCAAAGTTATCAAGGCGGTACGGGAAAGGGAAAGAAAGGAAGGGAATAGGTCCTCGGGAGGACAGGAGCAACTAGAGCCTGAAATGGTTCTCTCTGATGACGAAGAAGAGGAAGAAAAAGAGCCTGCGCCAGAGGCGGCACGAGGCTGTAACTATGGGGCGTTTCAATGATGCAAGCCCCCTACTTTTGACGGTAATGACACCACTGCTGCGGCTAACCGATGGGTGAGGGAAATGGAAGTTGTTTTACATATCAGCGAGTGCTGGGAGGTTCAGAAAGAAAAGTTTGTTGTCCATTCTTTTGTGGACTCAGCTCTATGCTGGTGGGACAATATTGTCCAAGCCGAGGGTAGTCGAGCTATTGGGAGGATGAGATGGTCCGAACTGAAGAAGTTGGTGATAGAGGAGTTCTGTCCTCATAGAGAAATGGACAAAGTTAAGAGAGAGTTCCTGCAGTTGGAGGCGTGGACGATGACACATCAGTAGTACACCACCAAGTTCAACGAGATGGCACGTCTAGTGCCGGATCAGGTGACGCCTCTTTCGCAGAAGATTAAGAGGTACATTCAGGGTTTGCCAGCGGATATTCGTAGGCACATGATCACAGCCCGACCGAGCACGTTTAGGTCGGCGGTGGATTTGGCAGGGAGATTGTATGATGAGAGAACGGTGGTGGTGACTGAGGGTAGCAAGAAGGGTGGTGGTGATTGGAACTGGAATAGGAAGAGGTTTGGTCGGGGTGATGCCTCGATGGGTAACAAGAAGGCACAGGTGGATGATCGTTGTGTAGTCACACCGGGTACGGGATCGAAGAAGTGTTGCAAATGTGGGAAGGAGCAAAGTGGCGAGTGTAGGTGGGGGTTGAATGTCTATTTCAAGTGTGGGAAGCCTGGTCATATGGCTAGAGATTTTAGAGGTACGAGGTGTTTCAACTATGGGGAAGGTGGTCATATGAGTAAAGACTGTAAGAAGCCGAGGGCTAAGGGTTCCAGGGTGAAGAAGGCTGGAGGAGAGGGACCGAGGGCTAGCACCAGGGCATTCACTATGACACAGGAGGAAGCTAGGACGGACCCTGATGTTGTGTCTGGTATGTTTCTAGTGAACCAAACTTTAGCTTCTGTGTTATTCGATTCGGGTTCCAGTAAAAGTTTTATTTCTGCTGCTTTCTGTGCTAAGCTGCCTGTTAGTAGTAGACGTGTTGATGTGCCCTTTGATGTAGAAACTGTCATAGGTAAGTCTACTAGTATTTCTGAGATGATAAGAGACTGTGATGTGGAACTAGAAGGTCATAAGTTTCCTATTAGACCGTTTGTGATGATCTTAGGTGGTTTCGATTTGGTTCTTGGGATGGATTGGTTAGCGGAATTCGAGGTGAACATTGTGTATCGCAGAAAGATGATTCGGTTGATAGCGCCCAACGAGAGTTCGGTAACGATTCTTGGGGATCGGGTTACGACAATCCCGAAAGTAATCTCAATGGCGGTGGCGGGAAAGTGCATGAGGCGTGGATGTAGTGCCTACTTGGCCTATGTAAAGGACGTGGATACGCCAACACCACAACTATCCGATGTACCGGTTGTGTGTGACTTTCCAAACGTGTTCCCAGAAGATTTACCAGGAGTGCCACCTGACCGAGAGATTGAGTTTCAGATTGATCTGATACCGGGTGCCCAACCTGTTGCCCAGGCACCGTATCGGTTGGCTCCGACGGAGATGAAAGAATTGATGGAGCAGTTGCAAGAGCTGCTTGATAAAGGGTTCATCCGTTCCTGTTTGTGAAGAAGAAAGACGATTGTATGAGGATGTGTATTGACTAACGTGAGCTGAACAAGTTGACGGTTAAGAACCGATGCCCCTTACCGAGAATAGACGATTTGTTCGATCAACTCCAAGGTGCCAGTTGGTTTTCAAGGATAGACCTTCGATCTGGTTACCATCAGTTGAAAGTGAAGGAGCAGGATATCTCTAAAACAGCTTTTAGCATGTGTTATGGTCACTACGAGTTCCTTGTTATGTCATTTGCTTTGACCAATGCGCCAGCTGCTTTTATGGATCTAATGAATCAAGTGTGTCGGCCAATGTAGGATAAATCAGTGATTGTGTTCATTGATGATATTCTGATTTATTTGAAGAACGAGATTGAGCATGCCGGTCACATTCGGGAGGTTCTAGAGACGTTGAGAAAGGAGAAGTTGTACGCCAAGTTCTCCAAGTGCGCGTTCTGGTTGCGCGAGGTTCAATTCTTGGGTCATGTGGTGAATCCTAACGGGTTTATGGTGGACCCGGCAAATGTGGAGGCGGTGATGCAATGGAAGTCTCCAAAGACGCCATCCGAGATTCGTAGTTTCTTGGATTTGGCAGGCTACTACAGAAGATTTATCCAAGAATTCTCTAAGATCGCTTCTCTGCTGACTAAGTTGACCCGGAAGGATGTGATGTTTGTTTGGGGTCAAGCTCAAGAGAAGGCATTAGAAGAATTGAAGGCAAGATTGACTCAAGCTCCTGTTCTGTCATTACCCAATGGAAGTGAAGATTTGGTGGTTTATTCTAATGCTTCCTACTCGGGGTTGGGGTGTGTGTTAATGCTGAGAGGGAAGGTTATAGCCTATGCATCCCGACAGTTGAAGGTTCATGAGGTCAATTATCCTACGCATGACTTGGAGCTAGCAGCCATGGTTTTTGCACTAAAGATTTGGAGGCACTATTTTTATGGGACGAAGTGCACCATTTTCACTGACCACAAGAGCTTGAAGTATTTCTTTGAGCAGAAAGATTTGAACATGAGGCAAAGACGATGGTTGGAGCTTATAAAGGATTATGACTGCGAGATCCATTACCATCCGGGCAAAGCCAACGTGGTGGCGGACGCCCTTAGTCGAAAAGAGAGACCCGAACCGATTCGGGTGAAAGCTTATCAGCTAATCATGACCTCTGACGTGATGAAGCAAGCTAAAAGTTTCAAGATGAGGCATTGAAGGAAAATCATCTTAACTCGGAAAGAATGAGAGGTCTGGTTGCGGAATTGGGTGAATACACACTAGGTGTTAAAACCCAATTTGGACGAGTGTGGATTCCTCGTTTTGGGGATCGACGCATGAAGATTATGGATGAAGGTCATAAAACTCGAGACTCCATTCATCCCGGTGCAACAAAAATGTACCAAGATATGAAGAAAGACTATTGGTGGCCGGGTATGAAGCGCGATGCGGTGGAGTATGTGAGTAAGTGCCTTACTTGCTTACAAGTGAAGGTCGAGCATCAAAAGCCATATGGAAAGATTCAACCTTTGGATATACTAGAATGGAAGTGGGAGCACATCACCATGGATTTCATTAAGAAGATGTCGCGTACTCCGAAAGGGTATGATGCCATATGGGTGATTGTTGACCGTTTGACGAAGAGTGCTCACTTCCTACCGATCCGCAAGACATATTCATCTGAGAGCTTGGCAGATCTTTACATTAAGGAGATTGTAACTCGTCATGGTGTACCGGTGTCTATTGTGTCGGATCGTGACCCACGGTTTACAATGCTATGGGGACGAGGTTACATATTAGCACGGCTTATCATCCCCAGGCTGATGGTAAGTCCGAGAGGACCATTCAAACATTGGAGGACATGCTTCGGGCATGCGTGATTGATTTTGGGGGAAGTTGGGATGACCACTTACCGTTAGCTGAATTCTCATACAACAACAGTTATCATGCCAGCATTGGTATGCCACCTTATGAGATGTTATACGGTAGGAGATGCAAAACACCTGTCTGTTGGGGTGATATTGGTCATAAAGAGTTAGGGAGCGTCGAGGTGATCGAGGCTGCGACTGAGACGCTTGAAAAGATCAAAGCCTTCATGAAGGCAGCCAAAGATAGACATAAGTCGTATGCTGATAAACGACGCAGACCGATTGAGTTCTATTTAGTTGACCGGGTTATGTTGAAGGTCTCACCTTGGAAGGGTATCATCTGATTCCGGAAGCGGGGCAAGTTGAGCCCAAGGTATATAGGGCCTTTCCGAATCATGGCTCGAGTAGGAGAGGTGGCCTATAGACTGGAGTTACCGGATGAGTTATGTGGAATTCACCCAACATTCCATGTATCTCATCTGAGAAAGTGCTTGGCAGTTGAAGATATGATTGTTCCACTGGAGGATATCGAAATAGACGAACGACTCAATTATGTGGAGCAACCAGTGGCAATCATTGATCAAAAAGAGAAGAGGCTGAGGAATAAAGTGGTTCCTCTTGTGCGTGTACAATGGAAGCACAGGAAGGGATCCAAGTCAACGTGGGAGACTGAAGAAGAAATGAGGCAGCATTACTCACGTTTGTTCGAGGAATAACAGGTTTCGGGGACGAAACCTATTTAAGGGGGGTGGACTTGTAACACCCGATTATTTATTTTTGAAGCCGACGAAAGGAGAAAAAGAAATAAAGTCCAAATTCGAGGGACCAAACTCGCCAACGAGAGAAAGCTGGGTGAGTGGAGGTATTTAAAGGGAGAGGGCAGCCCTCACTCTCTCCCCACACCCACAAAATCAGCCAAAAGAGAGAAGAGAAGGAGAAAAGGGAGAAAAAGGGGTTTCGAGCTTGGTTCGTGTGGATTCGAGCGTGGAAATCGAAGTGTAGGGAGTCTAATCGAAGCTCTTTTGTGTGAGTTCTAGGACCCTTCTTTTACACATGTTTAAATGATTTTAGGGCTGGAACACATCTGAAAACCGTGTTTGAAGTGTGTGTGTGTGTGTGTGTGTGTGTGTGTGTGTGTGTTTGACCCGTTTGTGTATGTGTGTGTATATGTATGATTCGTTTGGGTCTTGCTTTTGAGCTTATGTGTGCTTGAATGGTGTTGTGGTATGCATTCCTAAGGTTTAGGATGGTTGATTTGGGCTTAGAAGAGGTTTGGAAGAGCTTGGAGGTCGAAAATGGCAGATTGGGTTCGGGGGTGAGCTGTATTCTGCTTAGTTAGGGCTATGCGACCGAATGGCATGCCAGTCGTGCAATTGAATTCCACACGCATGCTAGTCGTGCGATTGAGGATCAATCGCATGTGAGACGTACGACTGAGGCCCATACGCCTGCCAGCCGTGCGACTGAGGGTTAATCGCATGGGGAGTCATGCGACTGAGGCCCATACGCCTAGTTCCATCCGTATTAGGTTCACTCGCACAAGTATTCATCCACATTGGTTCATTTGCATAGGTGTTCAATCGCATATTATTCATTCGCATGATGTTCAGTCGCACGAGAGGTCATGCAACTAAGAGGTGCCTATACGCCCAAGTAGGGCTGGTGTACCTGAGGAAGACGTGGTGTATTTACTGACTTTCGGGGGAAAGTGCAGATGTAAGTTTGGTTATGGAAGGTTCCTAGGAGTTCATATTGTTGACTTTTGAGGTCATAGAGGTTATGTTGGGCATGTTGATGATGAATGGTGTTGTATGATTATGCATGATGTATGTTATATATGTATGATGCCATGTATGATGATATTGACTGTGTATGTTGATGTTCCTTATTATGATGTATGTTTATCTTTCCCGTGTCTTTACGTGTTGCGTTAATGAATGAAATGAAAGTATTATGTAACGTAAAGTGAAAGATAATGAAAAGAGGAACATGATGAATGAATGCATGCACGAATGAACGAATGAATGTAAGAAAGGCTTGTAAGCAAATGTATGGAGGTGCACACCCAATGAAGGGTGTTAGCTCAATGGTGTGCGGGTTAGCTACCCCAGAAGGATGCACACTGGGATCCAATCTCTGTGATTGACCATATGTATGGGATCCTTCCCGCTTGCCCTAGGTGCTGGAGTCAGCTTCATGCACAATGTTCGAGGTCTATGAAAGACCTCAGGCCTAGTTACCCGCTTCGTGCACAATGTTCGGGGTATAGCATATGGCATTGATTCGGAATGAAAGAGAAAGATAAATGGTGAATGTACAAGCCCTAGGTACTGGAGTCAGCTCCATGCCCAATGTTCGAGGTCTATGAAAGACCTCAGGCCCAGTTACCCGCTTCGTGCACAATGTTCGGGGTACTGTACATGTCATCGAAAGTAATGAACGCACGAACGAAAGTAAGAATGTATGAACGAATGGAAGTTAATGAACGAATCATGAAGTTAATAATGATATTATCTATGAGTACGTATGATGTATGATCGCATGAAAGTAAAGTACGGTTTTAACGAAAGAGAAGTATGTTTTATTTTAAAACTAGAACTCATTCAGCACCGCTGACTTTTATGTGTTTCCAGTTGGCAGGTAATGATTGCTGAGGATGGCATGAGGCGGCTACTTAGCTTTTTTGAATGGCATCCATTTATATAATGCTTTTGTGATGTTATGCAACATGTATTTTGTAACTGGATAATGATATATTATTTTGCAAAATCCTTTATAATGAAATGAAATGTCATTTTGATATGTTTCCGCTGCAGTGTTTACTTAAGACAAATGTAAATATATATGTTTTATGTGCGATGATCGACCAACTGTAAGCGTCTCGGGAACGGGGCCTTACATAAACTGAATCCAGAAGAACTTAAAAGGTTCAAGACACAATCTCAACTCTAGGTTACAAACTAATGTGTAGTTTGTTTTTTCTGCGGGAAAAATGTCTGCAGTCTACACCAAATCTGTAGACATTTGCAGTAGAAGAGCTGGACCAAACGTCTAGAGTCTACAAAAAAGACTATTTGTTTTTTAATATCTGCAGAATGATAAAATATTGTGTAATTAAACTAAACCTATTTTTTAAACTTTAAAAAATACTTTAACATTAATAGTATATTAATATATAATATTAATATATTATATTAATATTATATATTATTATAATATATAATATTAATATATTATATTAATATATTATATTAATATATAATGTATTTACATTAATATAATATGTTTTTGAGGAAATTTGTCGAACGACTGTCTCTGATCATCCAAATCCATGAGGATGCCTTGGAAGGAGCTCCAGCCTTTAGCTAGTTGACACTGTAATCGGTCTCCATGCCACCTCAACAATGGAAGGTACTTCCTATTCCGAGCTAGGCGACAATGGGGTTTCAATTTTGCCGATTTTGACGTTGTAGTGCCACCGAAAATGGTTGTCATCACTGGCGTTGTGCGGTTGCTTGCAATCGGTTGGTGTTGATGGTGGCGGCGGTATAAGTATGGTTGTTACAGGTTTTCATTGGTTGCCAACGCTTGTGATCGACGATGGCTATGTTTGTGTCATGGACTAGATGTCGTGGACGGCGGAGGGGCATGGGGAGGGCACGACGGAGAAGGAGGCCGCGCGGCGGAGGGGGATGCGGGATTGAAGGTGGCCGGCGGTTTGTAGATACAGGAGGTGGGCTGAACTCTGAAGAGTTTGAAAGGAGAAGTGAAGGTTTTAAGTGTTAGGGATTAAAGGAGAAGTGAGAAGAGGTTGAAAAGTGGTAAGTCCACCTCTTCTCCACGCAGACGTCAGGAAGACATTTTTTAATGAAACGTCTTCCAAAAATCAAACAGTCTGCGAACTCAAAAGCTCTTCCCGCGTCTACGTGCATGCAGATGAAAAGGTGGGGAAGAGCTTTTGAAGAAAAACAAACACCACCTAAGAAAACAAGAAAACTTGCACAAACCCATCTCTCGAAGTAAAGCACAATTGATTTAGGCTTCCAACATCATTGATGTTTCAAAAAATAAGATTAAGCATGTAGATTTGGATGATCTTGATGTTGGAAGGTCTTTGGAATGGTGAAAGATGGTAACTTTTCGTCCGAGATTGATTAGTAAAAAGGCATTTTTCGTCTTAGGGTTAATCCCTCTTTAAAACCTCTTAAATTAGGTCAAAACCTACCCAAATGAAACGCTCGACGTCGGTGGTGCCAATAGTGGCATAGGTGGCTTTAGCTTGGCATCAAGTTAGGCATCAGATGTGGCGTTGGTCAACAGGTTTAAGGTTTACTAACACTGGTGGCATCGATACACTAACTTTATTTCACTTGTAACTTTTCGAGAACTTTCTGTTAATAGGTCGTGGTCCTGTAACTCTTTTCCTTGCTTAAGTTATGTCTGTTTTTAGCTACCCTTATCTTGCAACTTCGCTTTAACATTTCTTGGCCTCCGAAGGTCCAATTTTCATCCCGTTTCTTTCAAATTCTTCGTTTACTTCTTGTTTAACCTACAAACATAATAATATCCTAAAAGCAACTCTATAATCTTATAAATTGATTCGTAAAACACAGAAATAAAGCCTCTAAACAGTGAACTTTAACCACCTTGGCACAATTCACATACTTACCTTTTGCTGGTCCTCAAGCAAAGCACAATTGTAGTTTATAAACCCTTCATTTCAAATACACATCACTAATCATTTTTATAACTCCAGGATGAACACTTGAATCAAATATTATGAAGATTTGTAAGATCAAACAATGATAATCACAATAAAACCCCTTTTATCTATATTGATTGCATATGATTTGTACAATATAGAAACCCCAATCAAATAGTCATTCAACCATTAACCAAAACCTAATGACAATTAACCTATTTGTAGTTCTGACTAATATTCACTAATTGCACTTAACCCCTAGACTTAGACTAATTAATACAAAATTACATATTAATCATAAAAATAACTAAAAACAAGATAAAATATATTTTGTTCACACAAAATATATTTATTACAATATAACTCCTAGTCATCTAAATCTTCAACGTCTTGTCTCGGTTCCTCGTCTCAAACGTGTTGGGTTTGACTTTTGTTGACTTTGACCATGAAGTTGACTTTTGTTGACTTTGACTGTGTTGATAATATAGACTATCTTGTACAACTCCAACAATACTCCCCCTTAGTCTGTCATTATCAACATCTTCAAACAAAATCAGCACCAAGAAGTCAACAATAGAAAGATCTTCAAATAGAAGCTTTCCGAATCTGATTAGAAAGATTATTCATCTTATAAGCTCCCCTTATTTATATGTTCCCCCTTTTCGAGTGCAAGCTTTGCAAGGATATTGTAACAGCTTTCCCAAATGTCTAATCTTGAGTGCTTCAGAAGATGTAGGAGGAGGACTCCTAGCTCGGTATCTTCTACAAACTTGAGGAACAGGTTCTCTGATCAGGTACACTGCTCAACTGATGATCGGCCATCACTTAAAACAAAAATCTGAAACACATTCTCAAACACAATCTCGACATTTCTAATTAGATCATTTCATTTTAACAAAATAAACCCGTGTTTATCTGTGTGTGAAAAACAAGCGAACCCGTGTTCGTTTGTATGCAATTTCTGTGAAATGCATGAAAAATAATAAAATTGTAACAACATAATATGGAAGACCTAAAAGAATCTAAAATGAAATTTTATTATATTTTTTATATTATATACATTTATTATATCATTTTTTTATCTATTATTTTTTTATATAACCGAGAACTGAGTCGATCATGAGATCACATCCTCAAGATATACTTTAGCACAAAGGTGAATTTAATCATCGACAAGCAATGAGATCACACTGATAACTGAATCTAATCACATCATATGAATGATTTTAAAAATTCTCAAACAGATCAATAATGATTGCAGATATGTTTATCCACTTAAACTCATACCCTATCTTTTTCAACAAACAACAGATGATTCGTTAAGGTTTGATTAAATACTTTAGAATGCTAGGACCCCATAATCATTTGGCAAAAACCCTCACCCAACCTCAGGATTTCTTGAATTTTGTTATGATCTTTATAGAGCAAGGCTTGTGTATTAGTGTGCAAGTGATTATCAACAGAACATTTTATTCTATGATGAATTCATCGTTTAGATGATTTGACACAACCTAGACCAAAATGATGAGAGCTCCGGGTCTATACTCATGTATTACAAAGGAGATGACCAATTAATCATGTGCCGATGAGAGCTCCAGGTCCGTACTATCGTACAGCAAAGGAGATCATCACTCCAGATCAGTACTACCGTACAATAGAGGAGATTAGCACAAACACAAGACATATAAATACACCAATCATGGCTCAAAGATATGGCTTATATGATCTGTATCATGGTGGGTGAAAGATCAATTCTCAATCCAATTTTTGTCGGGGCTCAGATTTCGTGCAGGCCAAAATGATCGCGTAAATCCAGACATCTTTAAGCATATATTTTAATTTAAATCATGATGTTGATGTCTACTTTATTCTTCAGGCTGAATCTACCAAGCATATCATTAAAGCATCTATTTGTTTTTATATTATTTGCAACTAAAAATAAGATGTAAATCAGATAAGAGCATCAGTTACTATCATTTCTCATTTTAAAAATGCAAGTCATGCAAAAACAAGCATTTCAAGAAGATATACAATCATTTCTCAATCATCTCGAATCAAGTTCCCAGTTCTCTTTTCATTTTTATTTACTTATACTCTCCCCCTAAATTTTTATTTTTGCAAAC
>BJCM01037414.1:0-18685 GCA_018326385.1 Flaveria bidentis | reverse complement strand
TGTTGTGTGTCTAGTCAATTGTATCCAGCCTGGCTTTCATTGTATGGCCGGGTTGTAGGATGTAGTATAAGTATACTCGTGTTCTTGTAACTTAAGATATACCTTGTAACGCTTGTAATAGAACCTGAGAAAGCAATATACTGCAATCTTGAAAACCCATCTCCTTGTGTTGTGTTCTTTTGGTTCTGTCTCATTAATTACTTGTGTTCTTAGTATCATCTTGTGGTTAATCCAGTTCACTGTTTGATTAAGTTTGAGTCACTCTCCTCATTGTGTTGTTGTGTTGTAATTTGCAAGCCTTCAACGGTCCTGCAAATTGTATATTGGATATACATTTTTTGGAACAAACATGTCAATGCTGAAAAGTAGTGGTCCAACCATGACCCTACAACTTTTGAAGATTTGCTCTACTGATTTGTTTGTCTATTTTTGTATAATTCATATAACCGGTAGAAATACATATTCGTGGTATGTTGTAATACATAGATCAGTGCCTGTAACTTGCCATTGATCGTAAGCCTAAAATTAATGATCATGATTGATTCTACTATTTAGTTTTCATAGTATAAACACTAATACTTGTACAGTTTAAAGGTTGCTCTTTTGCACACTTGATTTTGTTGTTACATGTTTGTAATTGTGCAAAGTATTTATTGAAGGATACTTTGAATGAACTTCAGTTGTTTATTCATATTTCAAGTATATGTACTTAATTCTAGCAGTTAATAGATATTTCACATTTTTTAATTTTTGATTTACAGAAGTTCTTGTTCCAATAGATTCTACAACCTATGTGTTTATTCTTTATATGAGTTTAAATAGATAGATTGTCTTTATGTAGCAAAGGAATGAAGTTTGTTGTGATACGATACTAATGTTCATGTATAGCGTATTGTCAATACTGATGCAATTACAAGATGATAGACTCTTTCTAATTGTGCATGAGTGAAAAGATGATATGACCAGCTTAGAACATGCATTTACGTAAACATTAATAAGCATTGAATGTGATGTCAGAGTAAAGTAACTACATGAAATCGGGGTTGGGTATGCCATTTCTATAGATATAATTGTTTTTAACATTACCATATAGATATAAGTGTGTATCAAACCTAAAAATTACTAGTTTTATAATTTTCTCCTATATGTGTAATATATAATTTCATTTTCTCTATTCTATTTTGAATTTTAGTTATGAATATAAGTATATGGCATTACCTATTAGAAAGTGATTGGGTAGTAAAGATTTGAATGCATTGCACCATTATATATATGTATATATATGTGTATATATATGTATATTTAAACTTAAAACAAAGAATAGTATACTTTTGGGTTTGTGCAAAGTTACCGTAATATTTGGTTTTTAAGCAAATTGACCACACTATAATTTACTTTTATGTGATTTTACATTCAAGCATATGAATTATACTAGATATACAGTTGGGTTTTTGTAAACTTACCATGGCATTTTTATTTCTTTCAAACTGACCATATTCCATAACAACCGTTTATGTCATTTCACACTTAAGCCTGAATTATGCATTAACAGTCATCATGTTTTTTTTTCTTTTAACCAGTTTACACTAAACTTAATAAAGTTATCATTTACATCTTGATTTTTAATCTCTTTCTTTTACCAACCGAGTTACGAGACATGGCACATACACAATTTTTTTTTATGTTTTTCCCTGAAAACTTTTAAAATATGAGGCATTATGAAATTCTTAATATAATGTTTCGATGTGCTTTTTGTATTTATGTTACGATGTAACTTTTTCAAGAATTAAATAGTGCGTGATTATGTATAGTTGTCGAAGCACAAATGTAGAAGTCGTTAATCCGCAATGAGGATTTTTTATATATAATTTTTTTCTATTACATTAAATTATCAGCGTTTCCATATGAATTTTTACAGGTTGTCAAAACTAATCCTTGCAATTTTTACCACCATGTCGACGGGGTACACCACTAGTTCGAATACAATTATTGGTCAATAATCATTTTTGTAAGGTTTATATAAAGGCTGATGCACCCAAAACAACCCAAGTGTTTACTGCATACATGCACTTAGTACTAAGTAGAAGTTGCTTCGGAAGTTTCATACTCTGCACAAGAAAATATTCTAAGTATGAAAGTTTCCGAAGCCAATACCAATATCTTCCAAAACCAAAAGTGAAGTCTTATGAAAATTTAAAGCCAAAGTCTTCCGAAGTCAATAAAGTGAAGACAGATTTGTTCCGAAGAATTTGAAGGACGTGCTTTCTCTGATGTACTTTTCATAAAGCTTACCAACTTTTCGCTGCAACTCTAAAGACTCACCAACTTATACAAGTTGGTGAATGGTTCATGTTTTTTGTAACTGTACATTGAGGTCTTCAGTCTGTAAATTTCTACATTATATACTTTTATCATTTTTGTAATATATTAAGATGTGAGCTATGACATGTCATAGTCACTAGTCAAAAGACAAATCTGTCTTTTGACTTTACATTGATCTTGTTGTTGTCTAGATTAGTGTTTCTAGCTGGCCTTTAAAGTATGGCCGGCTGTAGGATGTAGTATAAAGTGACCCAAGTCCTTGTATCTTATATTTATGCTTTGTATCACTTGTAAAAGAACTTGAGAAGCGATATACGCAATCTTGAAAATCTTTACTTTGTTGTATTCTTAAGTTCCTGTCTCTTGTTTACTTATGTTTATTGTATCATAAGATAAGTCTCGGTCCCTATTTGATCTTTTAACGTTCTAATACTCTCCTTATTGTGAGACTGATTGTATTGACCATCCCTTAAACGGTCCTGCAATTTTATACCGATCATGATTTGTATTGGTACTTTTCTTGGTTTCACTTTATTGACTTTAGCATTTATCACTCAAACAAATAAAAGTAAACATGTGAGCCCTTAGTGGGTAAAACTGACAATATTAATGGTACGAAAGATCAGATGTTACAATTTCATAACTTTATCTAAAATCATTAGTGAGCTTTTGTTTCTAGCGTTTGCAATTCTACCTTGTGTTTTTATGTTTCTCGTTTGTTTATGTATTCTTAGTTTATTACCTACACAATCTTCAATAAATCTTTTGCAAGTTCTTTCACAAATTAAAGTGTAATACTAACCACACACTACTCGTGAATACAAAATCCTAGTTATATTGCCAACTTGTTTATGACATGACTAAACCTCTTAATAAAAAAAGTACTTTTTAATTTTTTTTATTTTTAAAATTAATTAAAATCAAGAGACTAGACTTTATTATTTTACATTCTCGGGTCCTAAAAACATATAAAAAATTTATAAACATAATATATAGGTAGTTAAACAAGTCTTTTGCATGTTTGTTACTTGAGTTACGCGCGTCATCTATAATCTGTTAAACACGATAAGACCTGTTTTGCCAACTCTAGCTATCTATATTTAGGTTTTTACATAATTTAATGACGTTCATCAAACATCGCCTCTAGGCATGGCCCTTCTACGCATGACCATAGTTATTAGCATAGGCTTTTTACCACTTTTAACTCTTACTTTTCTTCCTATCAAAACTCTCCTAATCACCCTACACACTCCTTATCTTGAAACACATATTTACTGAGTTAGTGTAACTACAAGTACTTTATACGTGACGTCTACTGAGCTACACCTTTACTTATACTCACTAAGATATAACATATAACCTAATTGAATTTTCACTTTCTATGCGAAGCTCATCTGACTCACATCCCCTCATAATAAGCTCGTTAAACGTTTGATTAAACCAAACTTTAGTTATTTTAGATTGAGCCGCTTGACTCGTATAAAATTCTCAACTGACAACAATGATTTCTCATTTTGCTTAATAATTTAACACTTTAAACTTTTTTACTTTGGTATTTATAAGTTATAATATCATATTTTAATTATTATGTTATTTGAGACGTGTAGACTAAAACATACACTCGTTAAACTTGTTTCAAGAATAGAAACAAAGGGATTTATCTAAGCCACGAGAGAACTCCGAGTCAAATACAAATCAAGTTTCTAGCTCGGGTTACAAACCTAGTCAACTTGACTAGTGTTGCGTTTGACTAAAATCGAAATTCGTACTCCATCAAAGATGATAGTTTTTTCTAATTATTCTATTATTAGACGTTGTTTTTCATCTAAATTTTCGGAAAATAAATTAAAGACTTGCAATCCAAAAGGAAAGTAAATATTTTAGCTCACATGATCACAGGAAAGATAATGTTTTTCCTATTTATCATGAAACATGAAAACTCATCCACCAAATCACATGAACACAAACCAAAGTAAAACCACAAGAACATGGTTTAATTCGGTACATTCACAAGCTTTGGCGGGATCCCAAATGTTTTCTTTTTTCATCTTTTTCACTTTTTATATAAAACAACAACAAAAAAAAAAACCAATTAATGATTTCAAGTAAGTTTCAACCTTTTCAACAGGATACTCACTCTCCCCCTTTCTCTCTCTCTCTTGTCTCTCCTATTTCACATCTTTTTCATCATTTTGATGGTGATTTCAGATTTGATTTAAATATCATTTTCCCATTTCAATTTTACTGATTTCTCACGCTTCCTATCGCACTATCTTTGTCTGATTCCCTAATTTTGCTTTCATTGCAAGTTCCCCATCTCAGATCCCGCATTGTTAGGTAACATGATGCTCATATCTATCGATTCAACCTCTTACTTTGATTTCTGAAGTTACACTTTGACTGTGATGTTTCATCTTTGTTTCCTTTTTCACAATTTCAGTAGTTTCTTCAAGTGGGTCTGCTAAATTTGATGTAAATGTTTCAACTATGAACTGATGTTAACGTTTTCTTTAACTTATTTTCATGAAATTATGAAGTGGGCTTACACTGTTCTTGTCAATTTCTGCTTTCTTGAGCTCAGCATTGTGCTACTGTTTCAAGAAAAGGGGGTTTTCTCCTTTTATAATCTTTGATTTTGATTGTTCATTTTTGGGTATTGTCAATTTCCTTCTTTTTTGATTATTTTTTCTCTTTATTCTTGATTCATATTCGTCTTCAAACTGTTTAGGGTTTTGGATCAGAATCTTGTTCGTCATAAGTTGAAGAAGGTATGCATTTACTCTGGTTTTGAATTCATTTGTCTGATCATGAAGAAATTGAATGTGGGTTGCTTGCAGTTCTTGAATTATTATAGCAACAGTAAAGATCTAGGTTTATGAATCACAAATCTGTATGATTTTGGGGTAGTATTTGTTTTCTCCCACTTGAATAAAGTTTAATCTAGGGTTAATTTAAAAATTATATCTTAATCATGTTTTCACCACATTATGTATTTTTATATTATTGCTTCGTGTAAGATTTGTTTTTTTGCCTTTTGGAAATCTATTAGTATCAGAATATGATTTATTTTCTTTGGGATCTTTATGCTTTATTAATACTACTTTTTCATCATATACATATATGGTGTTGTAATCAACCATGGGGCCTCTAATGTATAAAGAGTAACTTCTAAAGCACAAAACATTTCTGGATCTAAACAGTTACGGAATATTGATACTAGATTTAGTTTCAAGGTGCCCAATTTACCACCTAAAACTGTTAATTGAGTAGAGTATGTATATTGACAAATCATATGACATTTATTTGGTGTTTGGGTGCTTATTAAAATACCATTAATCTGCTTATTAAGTTTATAGATAACAACAAGGGTGTTTAAAAATTGCTTATCCAAGCCATTTATCTGATTATTTGTAGGGGAAATAAGTTGTTTTAACTTTTAAATTAACAGATAAACAGTTTTAATAAGCAATCAGAAACAACACGTTAGTCGTTAACTCTAAAGTTTATAATCTAATTTGTGCAGTGATTGATATGTTTCTGTGAATCCAACAATCTGCAGGCTGTGTTATTTTTGGTTATGCAATAATGTCAAGGGTCACGAAATGGAAAATCGAGAAAGCTAAAGTGAAAGTTGTTTTTCGACTACAATTTCACGCAACACATGTAATTCCTCCTTTATCTCCTTTCATTTGCACTAGATAATTTGTATAGGATAGTTGCAAGTGATGTGCATTTGGGGCACCATTTATCACATATATAATAGAGAGTTCTGCCTTGTTTTGTAGTATTAATTGTATTAAATGAGCAAGTTTTGGCACACTAAGGAATGAATTTATTAGAGAGAATGAATATGTAACATTAAATTCCATTTTCACCCTTGTGATATAGGTGGGTATTAAAGGAATCTATAACTAACATATGGAAAGGGTGGTAATTTGCACCACTCACTTGTTTTGACGATTTTACCCTCTGTTTACTTTTGTTTACTTCTGTTCTATATCCTCCACTGACGATAAACCTGTTAAAAACTGTGGAGTAACTGAATCCCTATTAGTAAGAAATGGTTGAAGGACCCAAAAATTACTTGCTTCTTTTCTATAATCATTTAATTATACTTATTTGGTTGTTGTGATTATTATAAGTTATGATGCTTGAATGTTTAAGATAAGGTGTTAGGATCATTATTACATGAAAGACAGAAGTATCACCGAAGACTTGCCAATCTGAAAGATGTTTATGTTTCAGATACCGCAAAATGGCTGGGACAAGTTATTTATATCTTTTATTCCTACTGAAACCGGCAAGGCTAGTGCAAAGACTAGCAAAACAACTGTGAGAGGTGGGTCGTGTAAATGGGCAGACCCCATTTATGAAACTACAAGGCTTCTTTTAGATTCTAAGACCAAACAATATGATGATAAGCTCTACAAAGTTGTTGTAGGAATGGTAAGTTTCCCTTTATGTATATAGAACTTTGGTCATTTATCACATCTGCTCTAGGATTATAAGTTTTTATGTGTTACATTATGCTAATTTTGTCATTTGAATTAGTGGGTGTTTGGATGCGTGTTTTGAAAGTTATTATCTTATTGCAGCCACTTTCTAGTGTTTATGTAACTCACCTCTAACTAGGAAAAGTGGTTAAATAAATGTTTTTTCTTACAAAATCAACTGCTTTGTGATTGTTAACCAAAAGTCGCAGGGTAATGGTTAGCCTTTCTCTTATCTATTTCTTTCTTAATTAATTAAAGTTTGGCAAACAATCAACACCATCAAAAGTAATTGTTACAACGTGAAGTATCAAAAGCACATCCAAACACTATTTCTGACAACATGTTATGTCACAATGGTTCAATCTTAAATGTGATTAATTATAACTTGGCTCTAAATTTGGAGCACAGGGTACTTCACGGTCTACTATCCTCGGTGAGGCTACAATCAATCTTGCTGATTATGCTGATGCATCACAGCCGTCTGTTGTTGCTCTCCCTCTTCACGGATCCGATCATGGAACCATTTTGCATGTGAGAAATCTTAATTCTGTAACTGTGATTTCTATAAATATTTTGTTTATTTGGTCTTGATTGACTGTATATTTTGTTTTCAGGTTACAGTTCAGCTGCTGACTTCTAAAACTGGATTCAGGTATTATATGTTCTTGAAATAACGATTAGTGGTGCTATCAATTGCTATCTGTTAAATACTCTGTTAATGTAATACAGAGAATTTGAGCAACAGAGGGATAAAGGCTTGCAGAGTGGCAATAATGTAAATAAAGAGACCGAAAATAGTAATGCCAAGTCATCATCTTCTGAGTTGCAGATACCTGATGATCTGGTTAATAAGGTTAGTCCTCCATCTCAATATTATTTTCTACATACAAGAATAATAATAATTTGTGATATCAATTTAATGCATATTTTAGTATGTGGAAAATAATATTGAAATACCATTTTGAGAGTAATTAAGGGTAAAATGAGAAAAATTAGTAATTTATTACTATCCACTTATAAAATGAACAACTATATTTGGATAAACTAAGATATTGAAATGTTAAATGTTTTAATTTTTTTTGTTTTATTTTAAAATAGGCTAAATCACGAATGCAACTCAGAGAAGAAAC
Source organism: Flaveria bidentis (assembly GCA_018326385.1). Classification (NCBI taxonomy): domain Eukaryota; kingdom Viridiplantae; phylum Streptophyta; class Magnoliopsida; order Asterales; family Asteraceae; genus Flaveria; species Flaveria bidentis. The sequence goes on along the minus strand of BJCM01037414.1, from coordinate 10,740 downwards.
AAGCATACATGGAGAATACTCAGATTCACAAGTTACATGTGACGAGTCATCAACCACATCAGAAAATTACTCTGCTGACAAGCATGATTCACCAGCAGAAAAATTGGGCGGTTCTGATCATGCCAAGTTGGACAATGATGTGGCAGTTGTTTATGAAGAGAATCAGAGGCTTAGAGCCAGCTTGGCAGTTGCTGAGTTGTCAATTTCCGAGCTCAAGCAAGAACTAGCATCTTTGCAGAGTCATGCTAATGAAATGGAAGCCGAAACACAAAAGTTTGCACAAGAACTCACCACTGAGATTGCTCTGAGTCAAGAATTAGTCAAAGAGGTCAACTTTCTAAAATCAGAATGTTCACAGTTAAAAAACGATCTACAAAATTTGATAGACATGAAATCGAGCTCAAAGTTAATGGAAAGAAAATTAGAGAAAACAGAGCATGATAAGGAAGTCAATGGGGTCTTACTTGTGGAGGCTCAGATTCGGGAAATCCAAGAAAAGATTTTAACCGGTGTTCGTGAGACCGATTTGAGTCGTTTACAGTCTGATTTCGAGGTGCTACTTGGTAATGTTCAAGATCTCAAGAATGGAGCATCTGGTGAAGAACCAATTCTACCCCTTCAAGAATTGGATGTAGTGAAAGCCGAAAAGGAAAATCTTGTTAAAAAAATGGATCAAATGGAGAGTTACTACGAGTCACTTGTACAGGAGCTTGAAGAAGATCAAAAACGGATTTTGGGTGACTTTCATAACCTTAAAAAAGAAATGAACGATTTGAGTTCGGTTAACAACGAGCTTCAGAAACGGGTCACAGTTTCAGAATCAGCACTCAAACGGGCGCGCTTAAATTACTCGATTGCAGTGAGTCAATTGCAAAAAGATCTCGACATGCTTTCGTTTCAAGTTTTGTCAATGTTTGAAACCAATCAAACGGTCATTAAAGAAGCTTTTGCTGACACCTCACAACCGTCATCTAAACATCTCTCAGATGACTTAAAGAAGTCGTTGAGTTTACAAGAAAATATTTACAAAAAGGTGGAAGAAGAACTTGATGAAATGTGTAGTGTGAATTTACAATTGAACATGTACTCTGGAACACTTGAGGAAACATTATTTGAAGCGAGCGATTATATAAGAAAAATGTATGAAAAGTTACAAGAAGTTGGTAAAAAGCTAGAGTCTTCAACCCAATCATATGAAATTTTATTTAAAGAAAATGGGTATTATCTTGCCCAATGCAATGATCTGCAGCTGCAAAACCAAATGTTGGAATCAGATCTGGGAAATCTTTCAAGCGAGAATTTTCTTTTAATGGAAAAGATTACGGAATGTGAAGCACTGCTCATGGAGTATAGAGTTTATAAAGGAAAACACGAAGTCGTTTCTGCTGAAAAACTGGAGCTTGAGAAGCTTCTAGAAGTAGAAGCTTATGATAAACAGAAACTTCAAACAGAAATAGAAAAGCTAAGATCAGAAATTGATGACGTGAAGATGAAATTTAGGAATGGTTTATATGAAACAGTGTCGAAATTGGAAATCCCAAATTCTTCTTTTGAGAAGCTTCGGTTGCAAATTGATTCTGTTGCTAAAATGTTTAGAAGTAGTTTGGAATCAGAGGAAAGACACGTGCAGAACAGTGCAGTGATGTTGAAGAACCTTTCTTCCTTCGAACTCGAGCTGCAAAAGATATTATCTGAAGATAAAAGTTTTCATGAACAAATCATGGAGTTGCATATGATGGCGGAAGAATTTGAGCAAAGTAAGTTGACAATTTCTGAGTTGAAAAAAGAGAATCAAGATTTGATGATCTCTGTAGAAAACAAGTGTGAAGAGCTCGATAGACTGAAAGAATGCTTGGATGTCGAAAGAGGTATGAAAATCAAACTAGAGGGTACGGTTGCATGTTTGACCTCTGAACTTGAAAGTCAAAGCTTGGACCTTTGTCATGTTAGAAAACTGGCATCAGATCGAGAATCAGAAATGGACCTGTTATCAGAGATGCAAGAAGTTATAATTTCTGGAGATTTGAAACTTATATTTGTTAAATCTCAGTATGAGACTTGGACTGAGGAGCTTGTGAAAGAGATTAGACTTTTGAGCTGGCATTGTGCTGAGATTGAACAAAACCATCGTGATGATAAGGCGAGATTGAAAAGTTGTATTCAAAAAGAGGCTCGTTATATGAACGAAAATGAAAACTTGGTAACAGCCCTTGAATCCATTCAAAGTAAGTTTCATGATACAAAGGCACGATTGAATAATTGTCTCGAAAATGAAGCTCGTTATACTGAAGAAAACAAAAATTTGGCCATGGAACTTGAATCCTTGAAATTAAAGTTGGAGGCTTCTATTGCTCACAATGCAGAGATTTCGAATTCGAATGACATTCTCGAAACAACTTTAGTGAACGTAAATAACATGCATGCTCTTGAGATAGGCCAATTGAAAGATATGTTGAGTAAGTCAAAGTCAGAGATTGAGCAGTTCAAGGAACTTCAAAAGAAACTTGACGATACAGAGTTGAGATTGAACGATTGTCTGAAAAATGAAGCTTTTTACATTGAAGAAAACAAAAATTTAGCAACAGAACTTGAATCTCTTGGATTGGAGGTACAGGCTTCTGTTGTTAAAATTGCTGAAATCTCAGAGTCCAAAGCAGAGTATGCCCTCGAGGCGAGTCAACTGAAAGAAATGTTGGCCAAGTCAAAGGAAGAGGTGGCTCATCATATTGAAGAAAACAGAAAGTTAGCAGCAGAAGTTGAATCTCTTATGTCGGAGTTTCATAATTCTGTTGCTAAAGATGTTGAAATTGAAGAATCTAGAAATGAGCATGCTCTGAAGGTTGGTCAACTGACAGAAATGTTGACCAAGTCGAAGGAAGAGGTCACACGTTATATTGAAGAAAACAGAAATCTAGTAACAGAAGTTGAATCTCTTAGGTTAGAGTTTCAGGGTTCTGTTGCTAAAAATGCAGCAATTGCAGAATCTAATAACGAGAATGCTCTGAAGGTTGGTCAACTGGAAGAAATGTTGACGAACTCAAAGGAAGAGATTGCTCGGTATATTCAAGAGAACAGAAGTTCAGTAACAGAAATCGAATCTCTTAGATCAGAGTTACAGGCAACAGTTGCTAAAAATGCTGAAATTGTGGAATCAGAAAACAAGCATGCTCTGAAGGTTGGTCAACTGAAAGAAATGTTGAGCAGTTCAGAGGAAGAGGTTGGTCGTTATATTGAAGAGAACCGAAATTTTGCAACGGAACTTGAATCTCTTAGATCGGAGTTACAAGCTTCTGCTGCTAAAATTGCTGAAATTTCAGAATCTGAAACAAAGCATGCCTTTGAGGCGAGTCAACTGCAAGAAATGTTGACCAACTCAAAGGCGGAGGTCGATCGTTACATTGAAGAAAACAAAAGTTTAGCAACAGAAGTTGAGTCTCTTAAATTGAAATTAGAGAATTCTATTGCTCACAATAAAGAGGTCAAACTGACTGGAGCAATTGATAAGAATGCCCTCGAGGTGGATGACATGTTAATTTCCAATGAAGAATCGAAGGTTATGTTAATAGTACTCAAAGGAATGTTGGAAGAACAAAATGATGAATTGATCATGTTACAGAAAAAATGCAACGAACTTACCAACAAGCTCTCTGAACAGAAGCTAAAAACTGAAGAATTCAAGAACTTGTCAATCTACTTGAAGGAGCTTAAAGATAGTACTGATGTGGTGCAAGAGAAAAAAGAAAAAGACTCCGAAGGGCCAACGGAGTCATTGAGAATGGCGTTTATAAAAGAACAATATCAAACAAAAATTCAGGAGTTAAAGCAACAACTTTCTGTTTCCAAAAGGCATAATGAAGAAATGTTATTTAAATTACAAGATGCTCTTGATGAAATTGAAAGTAAGAAGAAGTCTGAAGCTTCTCAGTTGAGGAGAATTCAAGAATTGGAAGCACAGGGCGAATCGGTAATTTCTGATAAACCAGATTATGATCGGTTACAGGCGGAATTAGAATGTGCTGTTTTGAGCCTTGAATGTTGTAAGGAAGAAAAAGAAAAGCTTGTTTCTTCATTACAAGAATGTGAGGATGAAAAATCAAAAATTGCAGATGAACTTTCACTGATTAGAGAAAAGCTCGCTCTGAAAGAAGAAAATGGTTTGCTAAATGCACAAGAAATCCAGGTATGAGTTTTAAAATCAGCTTATAAGCAAGCTTGGCATGCGCACACCCTAAAACGACATTACACTTTAAATTAGATTTCATTTAATATTTTCTAGGACTCTAGGTAGTGTCTTTATTTGTGTTTTGAAACTCAGTATCTGATTAATCCGTTTCTGATGCTTGGATAAACCTATTTTATTATTTAGACGTCAACGTATCAGTTTTGGATTTACCTGTTCTTTTAACACATCTCTATTCTTTCACAAGAATATCATTTTTGATATTTCCTATTAGCTTCTTATATGATTAGAATTTGTTATACATTCAAACATTAGGTTACTTGATTATTACAATTTCAAAAAGTAGAAGCAAATAGCCACATGAATGTTTTATCATCACCAGTGATTATTTGATTAATATCACATAATTACTTTCTGAATGCAAATCCAAACACCTGTTTATATTTTAAATGAAAATTGAAGGGAAAAATGTTCATTGTGCCATTTTCAAGCATTCTCGGCCTGATTTGGTGCAAATGACAATGATTACAAAGTTGTGGATCCTTTTTGCGTTTTATATAGTTCAGCATCCTTGTGAAAGATTCAAGATGTATAAAGTTTACAAGTCCCTAAAACATGCTATGAAAAATTAAATGAAGCATCGTGAACATGATTGTTAATATTAATATTTGCGTTTTAAGTTTCTTACCATTTAAATTTGTTTATTGAATATTGGTTTAGCAGGGAGTTACAGAGCGTGCATATGAAGATGAAGAAAATCTAATGGTCAATAATTCAAAACAATTAACGGTTGTCAATGATCAATTCAAAGCTCAACATTTGATTTCTTGCATGGAGCAACTAGACGAAGAGGTAGATTTTTAGCACATTTAATTGATATTCTTCCTACAGTATACTTTAATCTCAATTGAAGTTTATGGTATTTGTCTTATGGTAGTTAAAGAACATGAAAAACGTATATTATACTTTAATCTCAATTAAAGTTTTTATGATATTTGTCTTGTGGTAGTTGGAGAAGATGAAAAACGATAATTCACATCTTTCGTTGACTAATTATGACCCGAGTTTCCAAGATTTAGAGAGAGAACTAGCACAACTACACCAGGTATATGCATTTTACTCTAATAATGTTAAGCTTCTTTGTTTCTTCTCCAATTTTTAATATGATTATTGTTTTTCAATTTAAGGCCAATGAAGAGTTAGCAAACATATACCCGAATTTTGTTAGTTTTCGGGGAAATGGAAATGCATTAGAAAGGGTTCTTGCTTTGGAAATCGAGCTTGCTGAAGCACTTAGGACAAAAAAGAAACCAAGCATACAATTCCAAAGGTACTTTTGACCAAAAATGTAATCTTATTAGTTTATCTTCAAGTTGCAAATTGCAATCATTAGTTTTGGTTTTTTACTGTTTGGCAAACTAGTTAATACTGTGTTGATAAGTAATTATTAATTTATTAGTAGCTCCAGAAATGCTAATTATCAAAGGGTAAAGCAAATTACTTGTATAGTTATATAACCTTATTTATCAGGCAAACCGTACAAAATAGAAATGAACTTTAGACTTGTTCATATATTTGCAACCAATTTTTAATCATGCGGAAAACTAAAACCAAGTCACACTTAATTATCAATATTAGTAACCAGGTAACATTGACATGTTTTTGCTGATTTTTCTCAAATTGCTAGGCTTACATCATATTTGTCATTCTGGTGTTTGTGAAATCTGAATTAACATTTAATACCTTTTGTAACTTGATTTAAATAAGTATTTTATTAAAGGTTGATCATTTTCAAAACATTCAATACACTTTTTTGCCAACAAAAGTATTTTTTTTGCATATTGTGACATGTGATGTATTGGAACTAGTCAAAATTTGTTAAAATGAGGTTGATTGCTTAAATGACTAATTATCTGTAAGGTGGCTTCTATTTTACTTCTAGTCTAAAGTTGGTTGATAGGATCAGGAAAGCATTGTGAAGCTAGTCTTTTATTTCTGGCAAGTTTGTAAAATTGATTATTCTGTTTATCACAGATAATGATCTGATTTTTTATGTGTTGTCAGTTCTTTTCTTAAACAACATAGTGATGAGGAGGCTGTGTTTAAGAGCTTTAGGGACATCAACGAGTTGATCAAAGACATGTTGGAAATCAAAGGAAAATATGTTAATGTCGAAAATGAACTCAAGGAAATGCATGATCGATACTCTCAATTAAGCTTGCAATTTGCAGAAGTCGAAGGTGAGAGACAGAAGTTGATGATGACGCTGAAGAGCGTGAGATCTTCAAGGAATTTGCTTCGTTTAAATCGCTCATCAATGGCTGCTTTAGGAGATTAAACTTTATGATTTTCAGTCAAATATTTTGCTAAAATTAAAATATGCAGTTTTGTGAATAAGAATCTTGTTGTGAGGATGGGAAAAGGTTTATCTTTTATAATGATGTAAATAATAAGAGATCACTAGCTGCCATTGAGTTTAATTTATCAGGGGTGGATATGTTAATGGAACATTATGAATGCCCCTTTTTGAATGTAATCCATGATGTTGTAATTCATTGTTTTCATACTGTATAGTAAAGTTGATCCTGTTATATTACTTTTGCTAGAGTCAACACTATGTAGTGTTATCATGTTCGTTATGGAACTGAAAACGAAAGTGATTATGTGATATTGAACGTTTAGAATCACACTAAAGCATGTTGTAGAAGATAGTCTTTACTTTTTAGATGTGTCTGTCATAAAAACTGCTATAACTATGTAATCAGATGTTTGAATGTATTATAAGATATATATGTCTATAGGACATTTTCTTAAGTGTGTGATTAGGCCCGACCTTATAACATATATCAGTCGGCCCTAATATATTGTGTATTGTTCTATATATATGATCTATGTTTTTCATTATTCAATAATCAATTATACAATCATTCTTTGTTTTACTTGGTATCAGAGCCTAGGGTTCTCTCCTGCCCTCTCTGCCGTCACCCTCCACTAACCACCGGCTGATCACAATCTGCCTCTTTTTTTTTTTTTTTTTTTTTTTTTCTTCTGATCGCTCCCACAATGGCTGCTGATTAGCTTGTTGCATTCACTACTGCTGAGAAAACTTCCACAACTCACACAAGTTTGATTCACTCTATCTCCCACCAACTATGGCCACTGGAAGCTAATGATTCAACCTTTTCTCGTTACTCATAGCTTGTTCGGGTATGTTGATGGCAACATTCCCTGTCCTCCTTCAACTATCTCTTCTCCCGGTTCCTCTGAAGCTCCAGCTGTTGTCATCAAACCCAACCCTGCCTATACAACCTGGCTGTGCAATGATGCTCATGTTCGTATATTGATTCTTTCTACCATCTCTGAAAAATCTTTTCAACATGTTCAAGGCACCACTTCACGTGACCTCTGGCTTGGCCTTCAACAAGCTTATGCTCCGCATACATCTTCCCGCGAATTCACACTTAAAACACAACTACTCAAAATACAAATGAAAGGTGATGAGACCGCAACCGCATATCTTGCCAGGGCCCAAGAGTATGCACAGGCCCTTGCAAATATTAGACAACCTATGCCAAAGAAAGATCTGGTTATGTTGGTTGTTGCTGGTCTTCCTGACGAGTACAATGGCGTCAAACAAAGCCTTCTCACTGCACAGTTCACTGCTGTCTTCTCTGAACTGCCAGCTCTTCTTGCAGATCATGAATTTTTAATTCAAAAGCCTCCTGCTGACATCTCCCCTGCCCAAGCTTTCATGGATGCCACTGCAGCAAATCAATATGCTGTTCCAAATGATACTGTCCAGGCTCTTCAACAACTGGTCTAGGTTTTCAGCTGCAACCATCCTCAGGCTCGCCTCAAGCATTTTACACCAACAGATCTGCTGCTCACCCAACTGTCACCCGCAGCCGAGGAAGCCGTGGTGACCATGGGAGCAGAAACTCCAACCGTTCTCAGAACAACACCAGTCGCGGTTCAGGTCAGTTTAGTTGGGCCTCAAACCAAAACACTATTTATGGAGCTTGTAACAGGTGCGGTATTGGTCACATCCCATCTCAATGCCCGAATAGAGATCCGTCTACTTTTCGAACGCGACAACCGTCCGCAAACTATGCTGATATTTGCTCACAGGTCTCTACTTCATGGCTTCCGGACATCGGTTCCAACAACCATGTAGCACCGGATTTGACAGGTTTTGACTCTGCCGAGTCTTATTTTGGTGATGACAATCTCCGTGTTGGTAATGGTAAGGCCCTACCCATTTTACACATTGGTACTTCTAAAATCTCCTCACCTAACAAAACTTTTCATCTAAACAACATCCTTCATGTTCCTGCTATCAAAAAACGTCTCCTGTCTGTACAAAAAACGTCTCCTGTCAAGATAATCATGTTTATTTTGAATTTCATGCAACTTTCTTTTCTGTGAAGGACAAGTCTACACACACTACCCTCCTCACGGGTCCAAGTGACGGTGGACTTTATTCTATCCAACTTCCAATCACACAGTCGATTCCTAAAGTTCCATTTTCAACTGCTCGTGCTACAACAACCACCTGGCATCAACGATTGGGACATCCACACTCTCAGTTGTTTCAAACAATGCTTTCACATTATCATTTACCTATTTCTGCAAAGACGTTTAATTTTCGGTGTGATTCTTGTTTAGTTGGTAAATCTTCCAAACTAAATTTATTGTCTTCTGATTACAAAAGTACCCATGTTTTGGATTTAATTTTTTGTGATGTTTGGGGACCAACACCTGTAACTTCAATTGATGGTCATGCTTATTTTCTTTTGTGTTTTGATAACTTCTCTAAATTTATGTGGCTGTTTCCTTTAAAACAAAAATCTGATGTGTTTGCCACCTTTAAACAATTTGTCACCATGGCGGAACGACAGTTTTCCACTCAACTCAAATCTGTCCAAACTGATTGGGGAGGGGAATTTCGAAACCTCTCATCATTTTTTGCTTCACTTGGCATACTCCATCGTCTCTCTTGTCCTCATACAAGCGAACAAAATGGTATCGTTGAAAGACGCCACCGTCACGTTGTTGAAACTGGTCTAACCCTAATGGCACAATCTCATGTTCCTTAACGTTTTTGGCACTATGCTTTTGAAACTACTGTTTATTTAATAAACCGAATGCCTTCTCGTGCTAACTCCAATATATCTCCCTTTGAACACCTATTCAAACGGAGACCAGATTTTTCCTTTCTTCGGGTTTTTGGTTGTCAATGTTTTCCTCACCTCCGACCCTATAATCCAAACAAAATGGATTTTTGGTCTACACCGTGTGTTTTTCTTGGTTATAGCACTTCTCATCATGGATACTGATGTTTTGATCCCGTCTACGAACATATCTACATTGCTCGTCATGTTCGGTTTCATGAATACACATATCCTTTCCTATCCAAACCCCCTACATCTTCATTCTCACCTTATCCTTATATTTCATCTTACCCTACTGACTCCATTCCTTTACACACTCAACCCTCACCACAACCGGTCCACCCTACCTCTCCGCCAACCACGAACCAGTCAACTAACACATTTTCTCGTCGGTCTCACACACACCCGACATCTTCCACTCCTGCATTTGAACGTTACATCCAACAACAACAACCCTCCTCTTTTACTAACAATGTACAGTCACCACCTGACCAGCCACAACCTGCTCTATCCCAACATATCCAACCGCCACCTTTACACACCCAATTTGCCCCCACATAGGCCAACATTACACCTCCACCATCCACCACCACCACCTCCCCCCCGCCTCCACCATCCCGCCAACACCCACCAAACCTTCGCCCCAAACCCAAACCGACTAAACCATACAATGCCTCCTCGTTTCACACCTACACACCTCCACCTGACACTGAGCCTACCTCCTTTACCATTGCCAACAAAGAAGCTCACTGGCGTAAGGCTATGGCGGATGAATACTCTGCACTAATCTGTAATGGTACGTGGTCATTGGTTCCTCGCGTTCCAAATGCTAATGTTGTTGATTGCAAATGGGTATACAAAATCAAACGAGACCAACATGGGAAAGTTACGCATTACAAGGAGCGTCTTGTTGCCAAAGGCTTTCATCAACAACCCGGTATAGACTACATCAAAACCTTTAGCCCTGTGGTGAAACCCACCACAATTCGGGTTGTTCTCTCCTTAGCTGTTACTAAGCAATAGTCCCTGCAGGATCATTGAAGGGGTTAAGTTACAACACAACAACACAAAGAGGAGATTAACTATCAAACAGTAAACTGGATTGACCAAGTTAAGACACTAAGAACACAAGTAATATAGGAGACAAAACACAAAGAACACAAATGTATGGTTTTCAAGAATGCAATATATTGCCTTCTCTATGTTCTATTACAAGTGTTACAAAGCATAATGGAAAGATACAAGAACATGAGATACTTATACTACACCCTACAGCCGGCTATACTTTGAAAGCCAGCTGGATACAATTGACTAGACACAAACAAAATCAATTGTAAAGTCAAAAGGCAGATTGCCTTTTGACTTGTGACTATGACATGCCATAGCTCA
>BJCM01037406.1:755-38547 GCA_018326385.1 Flaveria bidentis | reverse complement strand
TGTGTATATATATAAGCTTCAAACGTAGAGCTCGCGACGACTTCAAGTGTGTATATATATATATATATAGGGGAGGGTTCAAATAAGAACCACCTTTTTTGTAAGAACTTTAGGAACCAATCTCAGCCACTCATTTTTTATCACATGCAAATCATATGTTATTTCTCCCTTTTTTTAAAACGTTCATAACTTTTTTTCATGACATCATTTTTCCAAAAAAAATCACCATAAAATTCAATATTTTTTATCTTTCCAACGCCTATCATATTGATATACTTTTCTAAAAAACCATACATCCGTTGTTTGTATATGTGTAAATCGTACGCTCCTTTATATATATAAGGGAGTGTTTGGTTCGAAGAATGGAATGGAATGGAATGAATTGAGAAACTAATATAATTTTCAAGTAAAGTTATGTTTAAGTGAGTAATGAAATGTAAAATCAAAAGCAATGTTTAATCTCAATTCCTTTAGTTGTGGGATTTCAAAATCCTTCCAGAGAATTTAAAATCCCACAACCAAGGGACTTAAGTGAAACATTCCTTTGAATTTTATATTTTATTACTCATTCAAACATAATTTTACTTAAAATTATATTTGTTTCTTAATTGTATTCCATTTTCCAACCAAACGCTAACTTAAGTGAATATGAGATCGAGCCGCTTCCAAATATATCCGGCCATTAATTCAAATTTCCTTCAATTCGGCATAAGATCGAGCCGCTTTCGATCGGGTCATCCATATTTAAAAGCCAATTCGTTTTCTTTCTTAAACCTAGATCGATTAGTCATAATAAAATCTCTAATCAGCACTCTCCAAATCCAAATTGGTTAAACTAATTATCTCTCAAACCAAACAATTCTTCTTCATTCTTGGTCGTCTGATTCTTCTCCGGCGGTTTGCGGTTGATTGTTTGAATAAGAGGACAAAAGGTTACGAATCTGAGTTATTGAATTTCTTAATGAAACCCTAATTTTGCAAGATAGGAAACACGTTTGTTTGTTTCAATACAACAAACTTGTAAATTTGATTATGAGGTCTGTATAAACCAAAATGCTAGATTAGTTTGTATGTAATATGAATTTGAGATAAATTTCATTTTAGAGTTAGGATGAGGAAGAAAGTGTTTCTTCGATATTTAAAATTTGAACCGGATTTGAAGCAATCCTTGGGGCATAAACCAAAATGCTTGTTTCTACTTCTGGGTTATATTAAATTTGCACTAATTATGTAACTACTCCAATGCTATTGTTTCCTATTGCATAAAATGACTAATGATTTTGATACATTGTGTTAGTATGCAGTCTAACATATTTGTTTTGCAGGATATGGGTAATTCCAGCTGAAAGTGACATGTTAAATTTTTGATACGAAAGAAAGAAGAAAAACAGAGAAGAAGTATTTCAATCAAATCAAGCTGATCATTTCATTGTAATCGTTGGCTTTTCTACTACAACTATCAACTAACTACCGTTAGTTGGGTAGTTATCTAACTGAAACCCCTACAGTTTGTAACAACATTTGAACATATAAGCAACAGTTCCAATCTTTTCGACAATCATGAAAGGGCCAAAAAATCGAGGACCCAATTTGGAATGACCATGTTGTTTCAAAGAAGTCAGGACATACAGTTGTAATTTGACATAAACCAAATCTCCCACAAAAAATTGGCGATCACTACGGTGTTTATCAGCAAATTGCTTCATTCTATTTCGTGCCTTCTCCGGTGATTCCTTCAAGTTTGCTATCTTTATGGGGGTTTGATACCATATAAAGCCTCGAAAGGTGACATCTTAATGGCCGAATGACATGTGGTATTGTACCACCATTCTGCTAAAGTCAACCATTTATACCATAAAAGCGGAGTGTCCATAACCATGGCTCTTAAGTAAGATTCTAAGCATCGATTTGATACTTCTGTCTGGCCATCAGATTGAGGATGGTAGGCAGTCGAGTATGCTAGATCAATTCCTTTTAATTTGGAGAAATCTCTCCAAAAATGGCTTAGGAACAAGGAGTCTCGATCTGAAACAATTGTAGAGGGACAACTATACAGCTTAAAAACATTATCAAAGATTACTTGAGCTACTTGTGAAGCTGAATAAGGGTGAGTGAGACCAATGAAGTGCCCATATTTAGTAATACGATCCACGACTACCAAAATTGAATCTTTCCCATAAGACTTCGGTAGACCTTTCATGAAATCCATAGAAATGTCAGAAAAGATAGATTTTGGAGTTGGTAATGGTTGCAACAACCCAGGAGTAGCCGTGCGCTCATACTTACTTCTTTGACAGATTTGACAATCTTGAATGAATTGCCGAACGTGTTGGCTACACTTCTTCCAATAAAACAATTCTCTTAAACGATTGATAGTAGCTGTATTACCCCGAGTGTCCCCCAATGCTTGAAGAATGACACAGGGAAAGAATGTCATGTTGTAAGTGTGGATCATTTCCAACAACTAAGTTCCCCTTCCTAGTAAGCAAGGTACCATTCCAACGATAATGTTTGATTCCTTGACATTGTTGTAAAGTAGTAAGGATGAGTTGAATTTTGGAATCAGACAACCAACTTTCCTGAATTCTCTTCCATAATAAAGGATTCAATGAACTCAAGGTCAATTGGAATAAGATGGAACATTCTACTGGGGATAAGGCATCAGCAGCTTTATTAGTAGCACCATGTCTATACAATATTTCATAATCATAACCCATGAGCTTAGAGAGCCATGTTTGTTGTAAAAGAGTATGAATCTTCTGATCTAGCAGATATTTAAGACTTTTTTGATCAGTCTTAATTATGAATCTTCCCGAGATCAAATAATGATGTCAATGTTTAATTGCCAGAAGAATGGCCAACAATTCACATTCATAAACGGATAATGCCTGTTGTTTAAGAGATAAACTCTTACTGATAAAAGCAAGTGGATGACCTTCTTGCATTAAAACTGCCCCTAACCCTTTGCCTGATGCATCTGTTTCCACTACAAAAGGCTTACCAAAATTTGGTAAGGCCAAGACAAGTTAAGTGGATAAAGCTATCTTCAGTTGTTCGAAAGCTTGTTGGGCCATAGGGTCCCATTTAAATGCATCTTTCTTGAGTAAATTGGTAAGGGGTCTGGCAATTTTGCCAAAAGATCGAATAAATCTTCGGTAGTAACCTGTGAGACCAAGTAATCCCCTCAATTGTTTCACTGTTGTAAAAGTTGGGCAGTCAATGATGGCTTGAATTTTAGAAGGATCTGTGGATACCCTCTTTCCAGTAATGATATGACCCAAATATTCAACCTTAGAACCCGCAAATGAACATTTTGATCTTTTAGCTACTAAGGAATTGACCCTCAATAGCTGTAGTACGGCTTCCAAATCTAACACATGTTGATCTAAGGAAGTGATATAGACTAAGATATCATCAAAGAATACCAAAACACATTTGCGAAGTAAGGGTTTGAAGGTGGTGTTCATTAATGATTGGAATGTAGCTGGAGCATTGGTGAGGCCAAATGGTAACACAAGGAACTCATAATGCCCCTGATGTGTACGAAATGTTGTCTTGTGAATATCATTGGCATGCATTCTCACCTGGTGATAACCGGATCTTAAATCCAATTTAGAAAAAATAGTGGAATTTCCCAATTCATTTAATAACTCTTCAATCAAAGGAATGGGAAAGTTGTTTTTAACCGTAGCTTCATTCAATCTTCTATAGTCTATACGCATACGCCAAGAACCATCCTTTTTCTTAACTAATACCACCGGTGCTGCAAATGAACTAGTACTTTCCCGAATTATACCCATGTCTAACAATTATTGAGTCATAGTTTCAATAATATCTTTTTGGGCAGCATGATATCTATAAGGTTTGAGAGAAATGGGATTAGTACCTTCCTTCAAGATAATTTGATGATCACATGATCCAGATGGTGGTAGTGAGGTAGGAAGGCTAAATACATCCTCATACTTTTGCAATAAGGTTGGTGGAAGTGGTTCTTCAGTCACTTAGGAGTATGCTGTGGTTGCTCCCCTTGTTGAGGTTGTAGGCTGAATAGTTAAGCGTGTGCAGATTGTGGGTTTTGATTCAGCAACCATTGCATCTTTTCAATTGAACATAATGCAACTTGAGTAGATTGTGAACCTTTTAGTATCACTTGATTTCCGTGAATATGAAACTTCATGACAAGTTCTCTAATTCCATGTGATATCATTGAGTCCTTGTAACCATTGAACACCAAGGACCATATCATAGTTGGTGAGAGAAATCAAGAACACATCTGTCTGGAACCAATGCCCTTGCATAGACCATCTGAAATTACTACACATCTTATTACAAATCATTGTATTACCATCAGCTACCGTGATTTTGATTGGTGTCATTTCACTGATCTTCAAATTAAACCTTTTGGCTATGCTTTCATCTAAGAAATTATGGGTTGACCCCGAGTCAATCAAGATGTGTAATGGTTTAGTGCTGATAGCTCCAACTACCTTCATAGTAGAAAATGAATGAATACCCGTAATGGCATTAAGAGAAATCTGTGGATCTTGTACTTCATTTACCGCATTGCCCAGGCAGTCAAGCATAGTTTCTCCTCTATTACCTTCGTCTTCTTCAATTATCTCTACTGAGAACAATTGCTTGGTTTTACATACATGCCCAGGTGAATATTTCTCAGTACACCCAAAACATTCCCCCTAGCCCTTTTCTCATCAATTTCCTTAGTGGATAACCGTCTAGAATTAAAGGTTTTGGGCTTAATAAATGGAGCAGGTAATAACGACAGGTTAGCAGAGCGGGTAGATAATGGTGGTTTGGAATAGGAATTGAAAGGAGTGGAGTTTCGATATGGTTTTTGAGTGTTAGTTTGGTGAGTTGATTTTAGGTTTTCATCTTGTATACGGGCCAACATGTAAGCTTCTGGTAAATTTTTGGGTCGGAGTAACCTCAAAGGATTACCAATTTCTGGCTTAACAGCTCTAAGGAATAGGCTAGTAGCATACTCATCACAAATGGAAACTTTCGTTAATGCTAAATCAAATTCTTGACAAAGTTCTTGTAACGTACCCGTCTGCTTAATGGCAGCCAATGCTCCCATTGCATCCGAACCGATTACCACTGCAAATCTTGTTGATATAAAGCTCTTATACTCCTTCCAAGATAGTGTATCAATTGATCCACCTCTTGATTGAACAAACGATTGATGCCACAGCAATGCGATATCTTCTAAATGAAGAATGGCATATCTCACCTTTGCGCTTTCAGGAGTTCCATCAATGACGAAGAAGTGTTCCACCTTGCACAACCATCCTTCTACATTCGTACCATTGAATTTCGGAAACTCCATCTTTGTTAAGCGATTCTGACTGTTATAGTGAGCGATTTCATCTTCCTCCACCTGATTCGATCCTGAAGAAGTTGACTGTTTCTTGCTAAACGACTTTAGATTCTTAAGAATTTCCATCATTTGACTCGTATTCTCAACCAATTGTGCCTTCACTGCTTGCAATTCCGACGAATTCTTCATTGTTTCCGCTCGAATAGTCTCTAATTCAGTCAAATTGAGACCAGTTATCGCCTCCAATCGAAGAAGTGAAGCTTCATGATCTTGCACCTTCTGTTCTAACGATTGATTGCGCGTAGTTGCCATTGATTCCTCTTGTCACAATCGAGAGTTATATACCACTTGATACGAAAGAAAGAAGAAAAACAGAGAAGAAGTATTTCAATCAAGCTGATCATTTCATTGTAATCGTTGGCTTTTATACTACAACTATCAACTAACTACCGTTAGTTGGGTAGTTATCTAACTGAAACGACTACAGTTTGTAACAACATTTGAACATATAACACCCTATACTATGCAATTATTACAATTAACCCCCTTATTTGTAACAATTTTTAGTAAGTATGGGGTTAGCCTTTGGGGTTAGCCTTTGGGGTTAGCCTTTGGGGTTAGCCTTTGGGGTTAGCCTTTGGGGTTAGCCTTTGGGGTTCGAACTCACAACAATCTCTTATAAAAATACAATCAGACCCCTTCAAAGTCATCCTCATACGATATGCATCTAAAACACCAGAAGCATTAACATATAACCTACCTATCATCCAATTCGCCTCATGCTTGCGATAGCATACTTTTGTCGGATCGGAACCCACTCCGGCGGTGTCAAGAAATCCTCTCAACCTTTGTCTGATAACTGGAATTGTTCATCTAGTCGTCAGGCGCGGATCTCAAAAAAGCAATATACCATGCATTGACAACGAAGAAGAGGGCCTGTGAGATTCTAAGCCCCATGGTGATGGGCGGCAGCCAGTATGGAGCAAAATCATAAATAATTCAATCGGTGACTCTTTTACAAGAATATGATGAACCTCCGGGTGAACACCGTCATGGGCTTTCTTGAGGTAATGAAATATTATCAGTGGGGACGTCCATTGTCGCCTCTGCATTCTGGGGTAGTTCTTTAACATGTGGGAGTGTGAGTTTAACAAGGTTTATGAGTGGGGAGAGGTGAGGAGGGAGGGTAGGGTGACGATGTATGTTTCTAGAGGTTGAAAGAAATGAGAATTTGTGGCCTTTTTGAGCTATGGCTTTTGAGAGTTCAAGGAAGAAGACAATGTGACCGAAAGCAAGCCATGGAAATATTGCTACATGAAGCTGCTTATGGTCGTTGTTGAAGGTGTTGGTGGACGGTGGTAACCATTGTTGTAGATGATACGGTGCTATTGAGTATTGATGACTTGTAAACAGGGAACCAAGTAGGCATACTTTAATAAAGTAGCCAAGTAGGTTGAAGTCATTCATGTATACGATAGAAAGCAATATTTTAAACAAGTCTATTTTAATTATTAGAAAATTAAGCTAGTCATGAAAACATACTTTAATAAAGTAGCCAAGTAGCTTTTAAGTCATTCATTTATAGGGATGACAATAAGGTAGTAGTGGGTAAGCTCTTTTGTCTTTTCTTCAAATCTTAACATTGATAAATTATTAACTTTAAACCTCAACATGCCGTAAAAAACATATTTGACCTTGTAGTTAGTTCCAAAACTAATTGAAAAAAATAGACATCTCTCGGCTTGAACTATGGTCAGATTGTTTAAGGGGGATGGCTGCTGCCATTCGAGCGGACAAAACAACTGTTTTACCTTTGAAATTTTTTTTGTTGCTGCCGTTTTATGTTTGTTTGTTATTCCAGAAAAGGGTTTGTATTGAACGAAAATGTTTCTAGTCAATTTGATGTGCCAGGCGGTTTGAACAAGAAGCCTCAGACCCAAAAAAGCCAGCCGGATATCCACCCATCGGTTATGGTTACTGATAATACATCATAGTCTCAAATAACAACATCAAACCAAAAAGCGTGTCACCCTGACACCCTATCATCCTCCTTTTATGTTGTGAACAAATAAACACCGGTTTTTGAAGTGATTATATGCAAACACGGTACCAAACAGGATCCAGTTTGGTGGTACATGTCTTTAGCATGTTAAAAAGATGAACTTGGTGATGTTTAAAAATATTTCATATCATGTTCACATGCATCTTTATAAACATACATGTTGATATGGGCACATGCATATACATAAAAGGATAACGTGAACACTAAAATACTAACAAGTTATGAAGTTATGGAACTAACTTACAAAACAATACATGCATTGACCAGCATAAATAACTTCTATTTTGTACTCTAGATTCTCATGTCATCCTTAAAAAATAATAATAAAGAGTTTTAGTAAAACACATTCTGTTTCAGGTGTCAAACAAAAACGGATCTGTTTACATACGAGTAAGGACCATATGGTATAGTTCTAAAGTACAACGAAGAAGTTATCAAGCATAAACCATACGTCATCTCCAGATCAAGTACCAGAAATGACAAATCAAAACTCAATTTAAGAAGGATTAGAAATACACATGAACCTGCTTGTATAACTACATATGACCAGTTTAAAAAAATGAAAAAATGTGTACAGTAACTAAAACATTTTGAAGCCTGTAAGACTTACCAACTTATGGTTTTAGTATTTGATGACAGAATGGCGTAACCATAGATCATATGTGACCATATGGAAAGCATCGTATGGGATGGGAGGAGTGTTCCACTGGAAATGCTTCTGAACCTGCACAAAAAACAGATATTGTTTATTCGTTTATCACCGTTTGTTTATTTGCAAAGTATAGTAATACTACATATATATGGCCTCAAAGAAGAATAAGAGATTGTGACCTTCACTAGATTGTTGTGGAGGGTGACAAATTGTTTATCGGATATGTCTTTGAGGATTTGCTTTAGGTTATACACATCTTTCTCCTTGAGTATGACCGAAAATTTACTCCAATCAAGAATATCATTGAATGGCAGATCATAGTAATTAGACAGAATTACTGCAAAATAATCACCCCTTTACCATTTAGACTAACTTGGGAAAACATATAAAAAATTAAAAACAAATAAAGATAGGTATTGGTTTTGTGTGATCGAACTATTGTTAAAGGCAATAACTTAAAAAGAGTTGTGTGAGGATCAATCTGAAACATCTCTCCTTATGCTCATGTTGACATGAGTTTTTTTATGAATGAGCTCAACAGCCAAGTCGGACTTACTTGCTCAGCCATAATTGGTTGTGCTGGCATCTTGAATTGCCACTTTGTTTTATTTGAGGTTAATAGAAGGTTACAATTTTCTTCAATAAAACGAAACCATGTCTCTTTAGTTCCAGGGGTTCTATAATTGACATAGGGAAGCCGGAGTTTCACTAATTAGAAAATTGAGATTATTACTATAATTGCAATTTTATGATCTGCATGGAGCAGATTGAACCACCTGGCAGGAAAGAGTTTCTGCAGCTAATCTCAATTGTCAACATATAATAAAAGGCATTATATAGTATATTAAGATATTTCATTATAAATATTCAAAAACTTTTTTTTCAACTTAAAACATTCTTGTTTATTTATATTTTTTCATTCAGCAATAAGAAACAGCTCAAGGGTAAATGGTCAGTCAGGCTGTCCGTCCAACATAAAAGCAAATCACAATTATTCATTCATAACTTATTGCATAAATCCATTATTGGTCTACTATGTAAAGCTTTCTACAATCCATACAGGACTTGATGAAGAAAAGGCACCTCAATCTTAATATGAAATATTGTGCTTGGAAAACAACTAAGTGGGCTATTTATAAAGATCCTTAATTGGAGTTGATAGATTACCTCCATAACAAGCAAAATGCACAAAATAATAAAGTTTATTGTCTCAAACTCTTTCACAACTTTGGGGGATTATAAGGATTGTTGATTGTTTGATTGACAATCCCTGGTTCATTTTTTGTAGGTTATTTCTTGCATTCTGTGTATGATTGTTTGATGGCACTTTCTTTCCTTCCTTTTTTTTTGAACCACACACTCACATACAGCCTACTTAAAACTTTGTTCCAGAACATGAACCCTCTTAACACTTTGGTTAAGGGGCATCTTATCTACACATTGGCACGTTTAAGCCAAAGGCTTATTGATGAGATAAGTTTTATTATGGTCCATGAAGCTACAATCATTCATGTTCTTACACTGGAGTATTATGTTTTTATTTTAACCCCTGCAGTTCCATAGCTTTCTGCTTGTCTGCTTCATATTTATTTGCTTTGGTATTATATTAGTCAGCTCTGTATCACTTGTTATGATGGCACGCTCCATAGGGCAAATTGTTGTTGGGTATATTTTTGTAGGGTGTATAGTGATTCCAAACAAAAAGATCTGCTTGGTTGCCTAAAATATGTCTTGGTCTCTACCACACTAGATCATGCAATAGGAGATAATCATGTTCTATCAATAAAGCTACTACTTACTAACGACTTCAAATGTTTCAGGTTTAGAAAGCAAATGACTCTACATCGCTAAAAGGCACTTCCCCAATTCAATTTTGTGATCTAGTTTACAACAGTTATGAAATCTTAAGTAATAAATCAAATATATTTTTTCTAATCTGCTAATGAAGGGCATGGGGGTGTCAGAATTATAACCTATGATTAAGCACCAATGATCATTGCAACAATATCTTACAAAGGAGATAGATTTGCAATAACTCTGTAACAGTAAAACAAGCAACATATGGTCAAAACTAGCTACATACCGAAAGAAGATGCAAGCAACTACCTGGAATACAACCATAATGGATTGAATCTGCTATACGGGCACTGTTCACCTGTGAGCCACCAGGGCATATGCAGAATTTGGTTCTATAAAATCTTTTTTGATATACAAGATGCCCAGTAGCCCTATTTATTCTGTTGTTTGATATATCAAGTTCTGTGTCATTCTCCCATGTGCGTGCCAGAATAACTCTAATCCTAGAATTCCTGTGACCAGCCCAGAAACCAAGTGTCGTCCTGCATAGCATCATTAGTTCTGATTGATGCACCTACTAACAAGATTTTTTTTTAAAGAATCAAAAACAAAATACCAAATTTAATGTAAGCATCAGAACCTGTTTTCAATATCATTTCCACCACGTGGAAGAGCAAAAGGCTGCAATACTTGAGGAAGAGCGATATCTTTGTGGGGGATAAATCCAACATCATAACTTGGGGAACATACAGCTCGTATTGAATTCTTAACAAGAAATGGAAGTCCCTCTGTTGCCCTCACACCAACATCATGGCAAGTGACAAAAAAATGATCAGCACCCAGTGTTCTGTTCCAATAAGGATACTTTGATATTAAACCATCTACATAATTTTGTACGATGATAGTCATGTTTTCATATGAAGTTCCCTGCATGTCATTGCAAAAGATCATTAAAGTAGAATGTAGCATACATTTCAACAGAAGTAAATTTGAAATATAAAAGCTAAAGCACTGTTGACTTATATCAAGATACACTTGGAGTTCACTTACAATTTTTTGGATTTATTATATAACATCTCACATCATCACATGAAATTGACATGTTAAACATATTTTAATTTCCTACTGTAAGATGCACCTACCTCAGCTACCTTGCACCTGGTTCTAACTTCTAAGAATATTGTATTCGCCTGACACCACAATCTTGTTTTAAACAAAAAGAACTTACTTCGACCTCTTCATCTACCAAAACTGCTTAAAATGGCTTGTAATTATGCTCAATTATCATGTGTCAAGTGTAGATTCAGTGCAAAACAAACTCATACATTTTCTCTATTCGTTGTTATCCTGCATAGATTCAGAGTATATCATTCTGCTATTTGTATTCCAGCTTAACTGTAGTTGTAATGCTTAAGTAGGGTACAAGGTTTTGAGCTGATTCCTATTTCTTCTATTGCCAGAAATTACACTACATAACTCTTCTACAGTTCTACATAGGTGAACAAGTTTACATCCTTCAAGTTTACATTGTATTTCACATCTCCAATCAAGATCTATAACTTGAGCAACGTGGTTTATTCAATATCAATATTCAACATTACTCATACCAAACTTCTGATACCACCTCCCACCAAAATCATCACACACCATCAATTTTACAATGCTGTACAGTGCTAATAATCAATAAAGACAGCAGATGCACAAAAGGAAGAACATCACATACCTTCCCTCTCATCTTATGACAAGAAATTGGTATGAAAAACAAGTGAGCTTCATCTGGATCTTCCGTCCTAAACCGACTCTCTCTAATATTCTGAAAAAAGTACCCCTCACTCGCATACTTTCCCGTGAGCTTCCTCGGCGTTTGATAAAACGTCTTCGGATCGCCATCAGGATATATGTACACCTTGAATCTCTTCTCCATCTCCGCATAATTCAACCTAAACACCTCCGGCGAATGATACACATCCGAAAACTCATCCAAACTTCGATCTGCACCTTCATCCAAATTCACGTCCTCCTGATCACAAATCAAAGTACATAAAAGTAAGCAGTTATTGCGTGAAACACAGAGATCTGAAGAAATAAAGGTTTACGACTTGCGAGTACCTTGAGTGAAGATGCAGTAGGTATTGTTGTTGTTGTTGTTGTCGGTGGGGGATAAGAAGAGGTGTATTGGAGAGTGGAGCCTAAGGAACTGAAGGAGACGTAGGTGAATGTAAGTAGCGTTAGGGTTGAAAGGATTAGGATTAAGGCTTGTTTTGTGGAGATGGTGGTGAAGGGCATTGGTGATTGTGATGCAGGGGGCTTTGCTGCAGACATATGTGGGTGAGTAATCAGTTGAAGGTGTATGAGATTCCGGCACCGGCGAGGGTTTTCAGGGATATTATCGACGGTGAGTGTAGATCGGAGGAGATGAGAAGGAGCAGAGTTGAGTGTGTTGTGAAACTGATCTGGTTTTAGTTCGTACGAACTCCCTCTAAAAATATTATTTTTTTGTTGGATTTAATCAATTGAGGAAAGGTGCACGCGTGTTCGGGTGTAACCGCACGTAACGATGCGTTTGTGAAATCCGTGATGCGGTATGGACAATGGTTGAGAGTTTGTGAAATTTGTTACGTGAATTGTGATGGTGACACGAATATGATTTATTATATAAAAGAAGTGAGAATAGCATGCTTGAAAAGGTCATAATCAACGTCAAAACGTTGTCGCAAACCCAAACACATCAAAAGTAGTGAAAAAGTTCCGAGTTTACAAATGACGTGGGAGGGGAGCGTATAAAGTTGAATATGTTTGTTTACGGAAACCAAAACATAGGATAAAAACACATCAAAAGTAGTGAAAAAGTTCCGAGTTTACAAATTCAATGTTTTTTACACAGATGTTGCAGCATGGTTATTTAAATAAAACAAAGTAAAAGACTAAAAGAAAAGTAAAAGAAGAAGCACAAAAAATCTAATAGGGATTAATTCTTAATTAGGGTATTTTTGATAACTTCTGAATGATTAAGTGTTCAACCAATAAGATGTCTGAA
Source organism: Flaveria bidentis (assembly GCA_018326385.1). Classification (NCBI taxonomy): domain Eukaryota; kingdom Viridiplantae; phylum Streptophyta; class Magnoliopsida; order Asterales; family Asteraceae; genus Flaveria; species Flaveria bidentis. The sequence continues at coordinate 25,664 of BJCM01037406.1, read as the reverse complement.
CCATTAAGTGTTGAACCATTCAGACATCTGAACCATTAAAAGATTGATTAAGAGGCTGTCAAATAGCCCCTTAGTAAGAAATCATTACAAGACAATAAGTTTAAAATTATTAGTGTCTATAGCCATTTTCTAAGTCGAGATTAATCTCGACAAATAAATAAAAAATAACATTATTGAAATCCAATAACCCGTTTTCTAAGTTGAAGATCAAAATTTACAAGATGCACAATATTACATGAACCATGCTTGTAAGCTAAACTAAGTACGTTCAGGATAAGGTGAGTATCCAAGTTAACCCGGAACACCACCCACACCCTTATGGATTACTTGAAAAATGTTAATTTTGAGTTATCCAAGTCGAGCCATACTCATGGTTTTCATTTTTTAAGCTTCCTTCAACCACTATAATGTAGTTTTGTTTAAAAAATTAAACCTTATTTATTTTACACTCAATAAGTATACATTTATTCTAGCTTATTTCTTTCATCATTTCTCTACAATTTCTCTATGTGTAAATGTAAAGAGTTGATGGGTGTAATGACCAAAAAAAACAATTATAGAGTTTCAAGTGAATGATATCTAATCCACTTTACGCCTCATCCTTGATCTTCAATCGAGAGTCTTCTCTTCACCGGTCATTTCTTTTAAAGGGAAATAATTACTGATAAACGAACGTTAGTTTACAAAGAAACTGATCATATATTTTACGCCTGTATAATTTTAAGAGGTAATAATCACATCTATCATAAATCATCGCCTTTGATGTTAGGCCCCGGCGGAAAGTTTTCCGAAACCGAACTGAATGGAATTGTTACTTTCAAAAATGCTTTCTGAAAAGAAAGAAGGTCCATTTTCCCACGTAGTTCGTCGTTCAAACCAACAATTCTCTTCTCAAAGTAATAGGGAGATCCTTTTCTAGTTAGACTTCTTGCAATGAAAGAACCATCCCTTCCTATTTGTTTGTCCTGTCAGATAGAAAGAGGGACCCCAAAGAGAAACTCTAGTAATGATACCCTTATATAACTCAAGTTATAATGATGACCAACCACTAATAAATACAATACAAGAATAAGATGATGACGATTAAAAGTTGAAGGGAACCTTTTTTAGCTGTTGACTCTAATCTTGATCATCTCCCCTCAACTAATGTTTAAATTTGAAGGGATAGAGAGATAAATTATATGTGAATATTAGTAAAAATTTAGAATAACATGGATGTGAAAAAAAAATGTAGAAAGCTCCTATTTATAGTCACAACGCAAGAAAACCCTAAGGGACAAACTGACCCAACCACGGTTGATGGGCTCGGTTTCTTAATCAATCATAAGACGGCTAGTTAATCGGTCATTTTTTTTCTTGTGAACGTTATGTCTAGTCACATTCATCACATATTTACACCCATATACGTTCCATTTTTATAGAGTTTTGAGTTTTAATAAAGGTTGTTAAATCTTGTAAAGTAGGTAAAAACTTTAACATCAAAATGGCATTCCATCTATTGGATTGTAAAGAAACAAAGATGTTTTTGCCTTTGTTAAGATTTAGTCACTTGAAGATCTTTGTGTCTTCCATGCAAGAACACATGTGAAAGCTTTCTCAAAGTGAGAGATTTTATCTACCAATCATTTCAAAATCATTTTTAAGATTGCCCATTTGATTTAAAACCCATGTTTTGAAACTCTATTATTAATTTCAACATATAAATTGAACTTTGATCCTCACGTATTGTTATCAGTTTTACACTTTTTGAGTTTTGATCCTATAATACTTGAACGTTGTTGTAGTAGATGTCATTTACTTTAAACTTCATTTTTGTTGATTTACTAAGTGTATAAGGATATGTATGTGATATGTCATTCTTTTTTGTTAACTTAATATCACAAGTTATAATTTTAATAACTACCAAAACAATAAACTTTTAATTAGCGATAATCATTATTATCCGAACACTTTATTTTTACCATCAATGTAAAATATGTTTTGACATCTTTTTAGACATGTTATTGCTTTCTTTCAACACCTTTTCTCGCAACATTACGTCGGGGAAAACACTAGTTTCTTATGTATTTTATATATTTCCTACTCTTATGCATTTTATATATTTCCTGGGATGTAACAAAGATATATTAAATGAGATTTCCTATATATAAATATATTTTTGCTTTTATCTGGTCTTGGTCTTGATACCATAACAAAATAACATTAATTAAAATTTTATTATAGTTTTTATTTACTGTCGATAACAAAACATATCTTACTATATTTTTGTAAAATTGTTTTATGCTATTATATATACGAAGTAGGAACATCGAGGAATAGTGTCCGACATGAGGTGGTTGGTTGGCTTTATACGTGACAATCCATGATTGGATGACAAGCTTTTTTGTTTTTATTTTTTATAATTTTGTAAGATTTAACATCATTATAAATATTACAAACTAAACTTAAAAAATGGTTGTCCACTTGTCCCGGTGGTTTAGGGGCAGCCAGTGAATCCCACTATGACTACGGTTCAATCTTTTTTGAGGTGGTTTTCTTCTCATTTTTTAGCTTTTTTCCCTTTTTTTAGTTTTTTATTTATTTATTTTTATTTTTCGCATCCTTTAAAATTGTCTTATGTTTGTTGTAGTGTCTAGGTACGCTTTGTTTTTTTTGGATTCTACACTTCCCGTTCTATCAAATGCCTAGGTATACAAACAAAAATTACAATTTTTGGTTAGAGATATTGCAAAAATAGTTCATGTGGTTTGATCATATTGCAAGTTTGATCCTTAGGTTTTAAAAATTGCAAACTTAGTCCAAACATTTGAAAGTTTGTTACAAATATGAACTAAATATGCAATATGATCAAACCATAGGGACCAACCGCGCAATCTTCTCAAAAAATAAAAAGCTATAAAAATCATACAAAAATTTAAATTTTAAAATTTAAAAGATTTAAATAAACGTTAATAAAGATATTTAATAATCATTAAAAATAGAATAACGGTTAAAAAATTAAACAAAAATTAAAAAGTAAATAATCACAATAAAATGTATATAAAAATAGAAAAGGAGAAAATGAAGCGATTAAGCGTCGGAGGTTTTGCTGGCTTGCTGGCTAGCTCGTGCAATCAATAAGCTAAAACATAGAGGCTTTGGAATCCATTCCGTATTTCGTACACTATGTCTAGGAAGTCGATCTGAACTGTAATTATAGTTTCCACTTGAACCGAAGAGAAGTGTGCTTAAAAAAATTATTATAATTATTTTTGATGAATTTCATATCTCATGTTTAAATCGAAGAATACTAAAATCTTGTGAAAGTATAAATCCAAAAAAACGAAAAATGAAATCGAACCATTTTTATTTTTTGTTAACTTTAATATGATTTTTTTAATATTTATTTTAAATTTTATATATGTTTATTCGATTGTATTTTTAATTTTTATTTGGTTTTTATTTATTTTTTACTTTAATCACATACTTATTTTTTAATACCTCTCGCTTTCTCTTTTTACATACGTTTTATTTTTATTTTTATTTAGTTTTAGATTTGATTTGATTTTTTAACTTTTATTTATTTTTTTAAAAAATATTGAAATTTATTAATGATGTTTATTTGAATTTCTTATGTTTACTTTTAATTTCTTTTAAATTTTATTTGATTTTTAATTTTCTTTGAAATTTTTTGAGCAAATTGCACAATTAGTCCCTATGGTTTGATTATATTGCATATTTAGTCCCCAGAATGTTAAAAACTAACGAACACTAACGATGGTGACTAAATTTTCAACAAATTTTCAAATATTTGGACTAAATTTATAATTTTTAAAATTTGAGGACCAAACTTGCAATATGATCAAACCACAACGACTATATTTGCAATTTTCTCTTTTGATTATGGAAAAAAGTTATAAACTTCGCAACATAGCGCGGGAGATAAATCTAGTTATAAAGAATATGGATATTTAAAAACAAATGTTTAGTTATCTCATAAAAGTATACGTTTGAAAAATATATATTGTTGACATATAGAATAACTTTTATTAACCAAAAATATTAAATTTTCTTATAAAAATACATTCACAAAATAGATCCTATTATAAAAAGCATTTAAAAGTGGCTGGTCAATAATTCTAACGGATTGAAATTAAATAGTTAGGTGAGAGCGTAGATTCAACTTTCTACGTAATTTAATTAATATTTTTTATTACCGGATTTTTTTCTTTCTTAGATATTCATAAACACTAGTTTACACTAGTTTTAGTAAACACATGAATTACCCGAGTTGAATAAAAAATATTAATTATAATGAAAATTTATTAATTATAAATCGTATTATAAAATAAGATATAATTAAAATCTTTCTTATAATAAATAGAAAAAACTTATTTAAAAATACGTTTAAAAATGTCATGCTTAAAACTGTTTATTATAACTCTTAATTTTAAATATTATTTGTTTTAAAAATTTTACCTTTTAAAAACACAAATTATAAAATATTTTATACTTTCAGAAAAGTTTGATGTTCTAAAAGATTTTCTACCTTTGTGAAAAATTATTTCCTTAGAAATAACATTAGTAAAACGATCTTTTTTTTAATTTATTAAAAACTATTTTAATTTAAATAAATTTAAATAATATTATTATTAATTAATATGATTATTAAATAGGAGAGAAAAACGAAAAAAAAATTGAAATTGAAAATGAGAAATATAATGTTGACATGTGTCCCTCCTAAATACCATTTTATTAGAGTATAAAGATGAAGATTTATAGAGATGATAAATAATGAATAATTATATTTAAAGAAATCGCTATTTATAAAACACCGATTCTAAAGATGGAGATTTCGATGGATACGCAAAATAAAGTAAATCTTCAAAATTTAAATTTAGATACCTAAATGTGCATGCTCTGAGGAGAGTTGATTAATTTAGGTTGTTTAGTTAATGTCATTTAAATAGTTGGAGAGGCCAAACTTTCCATGTGCTTACACAGAATGCACATATCTAATCAATGGTATCCGACATGATGCAAGGAAAATGATCCTAAACTATATCATATATGTCTACTTTTGTAGCTACATCTTAAGTGTAACATGAGAACTCATTTGTTTTACATAGATTTTAGTATGATGGGTTCTTAGAAACCCATGTATTTTGTAGTTGGAAAAAAAGGATATGTTATAGGTTAATGATGTGATCCCGAACCCAACTAAACCCACTTTGATTGATTCTAGTAGTGACATAAGACCCAACCTAGTTAGAATGTAGAAGATGGTCCTCCTTCTCCGGCCGTAGAAGGCGCATGACCAATTCAACCACATCTTAGTTTAGTTGCTTGTTTTTCCTATGTGTATATGATCGATGTCGTGTGATCGATAAAAAATATAAATGAAAGAGTGACTAATCACCCTTAATAGTAAATGGTAAGAATGATGTCAATTCCACAGGGAATCATAGTAAAATGCTTTTAACGATTATCATAATAACATTAAATACTTGAAAAGTAAATTGTTTGATTATTTGAATTGAAAAATAATCAAATTAATAAAATAAAAGTTTAAGTTTTTAACAATCTTGGAGAAAAAACAATTCACTTTAGGATTTCGATTTAGCAAAGTTATGTTATTTAATGAAACCTATTGACAAGTCATTATTGATGACCTACACATGATATGAGCTAAGTGACAATTATGGATTAAAGCTTAAATCTCACACCTCGACCGACGGCGGAATCATCGAGACGGACGAATGTGAAACGATTGTTCATAGCTCATGAAATTTAATAAGTTAAAATAATATTAAATGTAATTTTTATTGAATAAAACTAGACAATTAAGTTATTACAATGCAACAAAGATTTGAACAACTATATAAGATATTTATTTAACTAAGTCCAAGTCCTATATGAACAAGAACAATTTCTTCAAGTAGCAATCCTAAAACATGTTAAAAATAAAGGGTTAAATTTAAAAATTGATGAGTTTCCATGGATTAAACATACATACATACATACATATATATATATATAAGATTTACAAGTAGCAATTCATGTCAATGGTTATGAATTATGTAAGTTTACAGAACACATATAGCTACAATCAAACCTTGACCAAGAATAAGTTTACAAGTTTATAATGATTAGCTAAGTGTACTTGGTTCCCATGATGAACAAGTCATAGGTCATCAGAAGCCGACAATACATCGGCTCTAGCACCAAATAGGCTTGTCAGACCCATAGATCTATGATATCGACAGGCTAACAATAGTTAATAATTGTCAACATATACTATATCTCATATAACACTCATAATAATACAAATAACCATGATAAAAAGTAAAGATGAATTGCATATGCGTTTACAAGTATCAAGATGTTTACAAGTGCAAGTTTATATGTTAATATGTTTCACCTTAAAATGTGTGAAATAAAATAAAAGATGGGTATGAAAACTCACATAAAAAACTCATAAGATGTAAGATGCACATAAGATAACAATAAGAAAATAAGATTGCTTCACGATTCAACCTAATGGTTGATGTCTCAAAATTAGAATAAAGATAAGATTCAAAAGTAAATATGAATTAGGGTTTTATTTGGAATTTGGGGTTTTTAATTAAATCAAATAAAATAAAATAAAACAATCGATTATGTTTTGGTTCAATAAAAATGGAATAAATCAATTAATATTGAGAATGATAATGGTTGATTCAATAATTTAAATTATTGATTTTTATTAAAGATTAAGTATAATATGCAAAAGGAATACTTATTTAAATGTCTTGCAAAATAATAAAATTATTGAAAACCATTTTATAAAGTTTTTAAATGTTTTAAATGATCCTTATAAAGGTCTTATGATATCAAAACCTAAAAAACTAAGAATAAAGAATAATAGATATTCATATTGTTTTATAAATTTTAAGAATTTAAATAAAAGTTTAAGGAATAAATTTATTACTAATTATATATAACATGGTTAAATGAATAGATGAATAATTAATTATTAAATAACTATTTAAATAATCATATGTGTAATTAATTATTTAAAGAATTTATAATATGTAAGTTTGAAGTGTTTTGAAATAATCCAAGTTTGAGCAATAATATATTTATAACATACAAATGACTTAATAATATTTTTATAACATTTTTATTCGTTAAATAGTAATTAAATTTACATTCATAAGTTTTTAAAACCTTTTAAAATTAATTTAATAATTTCTGAAATGTTTTAGTTATCAAAATAATTTTTACTTTGATTTAATAACATATTAGTATAATTTTTGAAGTTTAAAATACATATAATTGGCTTAAAAAAATAAATGCTAGAGGTCGGGTTCGAACCCAAGGCCTCCTACATACAAGGGTGAAATGGTAACCGGTTGGGTAAAACCCAGATCTGCTAATAAGTCCCTTTGAAACTTTAAAAACATAAATTGCTTATTTCCCCCAAATCCTCATGAACCCTAATTTGATTTGGACCAAATTGAATACCAAATCGATTATATGAACAGAGATGAACATAGGGCTTTTTTGTTCGTATGATTTAGAGTGTTTTGAAGAAGGAAATTACCTGATTGAATGATAAATTTAAGAAAATTGAATGAAGGTTCAATCGCGACTTATACGAATCTAGTTTGAGATGGGGATGATGATGATAATCCAGTTAATCTTGTGTGAAGCTTCTAAGGGTTATGATGATCGAAAACCCTCAATCAATTGTGATTCAAAGTGTGAAGAAGGTAAAGTTTGTCCATGTTGCAGGTCACAACAGAGAGGGTGATCGAATGTGATATGTATGTGTATTTCGAATTAAATTGAAGTTACAAAAGGTTTGAAGGGATCCATTGGAGTGTTTACCCTCAAGTATATGTGATCAATTCATTCAGTTTCATATTCAACGATTTCATTTTTTGATTCGAGGGTTTCAGATATAATTCAGTTGTAATTACAAGATGTTAATGCTAATTATTTGTGGGTTTGAATATGTCATTACTTCCGTGCGCTTCTGATCAAACAATTTTGTTACAAAATCACTATTCGAGATGAAACCGATTTGGTTTTGAATGTGTAGTCGATTTTAAATGTGCATAAGGTAGATGTTAGAACGTTTCAAATTACATATAGTTACAGCCTTCAAACCGAAGTTGCGAAGGTCAAGAGCTAGTTTAATTGCATAAAAATCAATGTTTGGTGAGTGATCAGTGGTGGCCGGAACCCGACCGGGGAGATGATCGGAACTACAGGGGGCGACGGTGGGTGGGTTGGGTTTTATAACAAATTTACACTTTGACCCTGTGGTTTTGAAAGTTATTATTTTATGTAAAAACCTTTTATTTATAAGTTTTATGATTTACAAATTAAACCCTAAACTTTGTAATACCAAACTCAAATAATTATTCAAATTATTTATTTATAAGAAAAAAATTATAAATTATACAAAATTTATAAATCTTGTTACATGTTTGTTATTTAATTATTAAGGTAGTTAAAATCTTGTAATAGTCTTTATATATTCTTATAAGTATTATGGAGATTGTAAAATCTAATTATTATTACTTTTTTTTAATAAAATATTTAAAACTCATAAATAAATATAAAACTTCATAAACTTATAATTTAATTAAATAACAAAACAAATGTGAACTTAAATCATAAAATTAACACATTTATTGTTTTTAAATTAACAAAATGATTGAAGTAGTTTGAATGAGGTGTTGGGTTTATACAATTGACAAATGGTTTCGGGTCTATATTTTCGAAATGGACAGTTGTTACATTAAAGGATTTAATGCAACAATCACCAAATTAAATTATGTAACCCTATTCATAATAATCAATCACACAATGATTAAAGTAAACTAGGTTTATAGACAACTAAAATTAGGTTTAATATAATCAAATCGTTTAAATAAACAAATCATGAATTGAATCCAGTAGAACTTATAAGGTTTAAGATCCAATCTTAAATCTAGGTTATAAACTAACAAAAACGAAAAACTTACACAAACTCGTCCCCCGAAGTGATTTACAATTGATTTAGCCTTGCATCATCATTGATTCTTCAATATAATTGTAATTGATCATGTGAATCTGGATAAAATTAATGTTGGATAGCTTTTCGTTTGGTGAAAGATGCTTGCTTTTTTCGTTATTTTTGCAGCTTAAAGAGGTATTTGTCTTCCTAGGGTTAATCTCTCTTAGTGTCAAGACATGTGTCATTGGTGGCGTCAGTCAGCATTGGTGGCATCAATAGTGGTGTCAGTGGCTCTAGCTTGGTGTCAAGACATGTTTCATAGGTGGCGTCAGTTAGCAGGTTTCGGATTTACTAATGCTAGTGGCGCCACCCCCTGTACAAACTTGATTTTCACTTGTAACTTTTCTAGATATTTCCTTTGATAGGATGTGGGTGGGTCCTGTAACTATTTTTCCTAGCTCAAGTTATATCCGTTTTAAGTTAACGTTATCTTGCAACTTCTATTTTTCATGTCTTCACCTCTCGAGCTCCAAGTTTCATCCTGTTTCTTTCAACTTCTTTGTATACTTCATGTTTAACCTACAAACACAAGAATATCCCAAAAGTAAATCCATCTCTCATAAATTGACATGTAAAACACCGGAATAAAGCCTTTAAATATTAAACTTTCACCACTCGATCAATATCCATAAACTAGGGCCATTACTTGCATTTTCTTTATTTTCAAATAATTTCAAGAACCTATTGTAGAAGTAGTTTTTGTTATAGAATTATAATTCTCTTCCTTAAAGAAATTTAGAGAAAATTTCCTGGATGTGTCTTCTCTTTTCTTATTTTTTTTAGAGTTTGACCCCTATAAGGGTCTTTCATTCCTAACATTAACCTCCACAATGCCATCGCAAAAGGATTCGTCCTCTTTTTATAACTTACCACCATCCATTTCCGAGCAATTGAACCACCTCATTTCCGCCGCTAACACCCACAACACTCAACTCTCCGCCCTCCTCAAGACTGTCGAAAACTTTCAATACTAAACTAGACACCCAAACCGACACCACCAATACCTTTATATCCTCTTATCACCACCCTCTTCACCAAACTATAGTTAGACTCACCACTAACTTTCGGCTTGAAACCACCACCAAAACACCCCTACCCTAGGCCTTCCACCCACCTTTCCCTAGGCCTTCCGCCCACCTTGCCCTAGGCCATCCGCCCACCTGGCCCTAAGCCTCTGTTTTTACTTATCGCTGATAATCTTGTTGTTTTTTTTCCAATACTCCTAAACTGCCCTTACTTGAAGATTCCTTGGTGGTTCCCCGTTTTCTCAGCCTCAATCTGGCTCTCTATTTGGGTTGTCATCATCGACTTCCCTGTTGCTCACTAGTTAAATCATCATTGACCGATTAGTGTCCTTGTTAGTTTTGGAAGTACTCACACTCATATCCAACCTATGTAGTGTCCTTGTTACACCTTGCGTAACCAACGACACCCTCCCCAGTTCTCGTGGGTGATGGCAAGCCCATTCGATGTCAAGAATTTTGCCTTATGGCAACACCTTACACGTGACACCTCTTCTTTTTAAGTCCCGCTCTTCCTTATAACTTTTAAGGGTGACAGGCTCATTTTGGGTTTGGAGTGGTTGTGTTCATAAGGACTACTCACCGTTGATTTTTTGATTTCATCATAATAAAGGCACTGTCACCTTGAAGAGACTTTCGCAACCACCATACTGCGTACCGTTTATTAGTTACTAACCAATATTCTCATTAGGTGGACACTAATGCGATCTTGGACCCAACTAGACTGACCATGATGGATCATGGTGGTGACCTAAGATTCGATCAAGTAAAGAAGGCAAAAGATGGTCCCCCTTTATAACTGTAAAAAGAGCATGACCAATTCAACCACATCTTAGTTTAGTTGTTTGTTCTTCCCACGTGCATGCAAGAACTAGAGCGACTACTTGCATTTTCTTTTTTCACATAATTTTAGGAACCCGTGTTAGCTGTAGCTTTTCTTATAAATTGCAAGTCTTTTTAATAGAGAAAGTTAGAGGAAACATTATCCCAAATGTGTATCTTCTCGTTTGCTACTTTCTTTGAAGCTTGATCTCTGCAAGGGTTACTCAATAGTTAAATAAAAGATCTTTCTTTTTAAATTTCGAATAAAAATTATCACCAGACACTTTTAAGATTTTTAGAAGGCTTATAATATGAATTTTGTATAGGGTGGCAAATATATATGGTTTAACATTGTGTTTATGGATTTTTTTCTATAGATCTTCTCATATAGGACCCTTGAGGAGTTGGGAGTTTCAAAATTATAAGCAAAAACAACTTTTTACCATTTATGACAAAAGTATACTATTTTAATCCCCCCATAAACACATGGAGCAACGGTCGTCTGATCAACGGTCAAGATTGAAATTCTCACCACCCAAATTTCAAACCCAAAAGAGCGAACGTTACCACTTACCCCAAATCATCTTCTCTGCAAAAACCCTTTCAAGATCTTCACCATTTTCAAACACTCACATACCCTGATTTCAATGGAAAGCAAAACAACAACGTTCGACACATTACAAGAAACCCAGATCGCTAACTTGAGTAACAATCCTCCGGTTCAAGAGGATACTACACTTGCGATGACCTCAGATTTCACTGCAGGTGGGATTGATTGGAGCAAACCGTTCGATCAACAGGATGATTGCAAGATGGAGGTAGAAGATGGAACCCTAATTGCTGCTGATGTCTTTTGTCCCGCTGGTGTTCTTGATTGGGACAAAAAGTCCGGTAGGGTTTCGATTGCTGATGAAGATGATGAATCTAACGTCGATTCCATGGTCTGTGATGCGGGTGCTAGGCTGATTCCAAAGGGATTTATGAAATCGAAATGTACAGGTTAGAAATTTTGGCTGATTTTCGATTTAAGTTGCCTTATTTGTGTAAATCATGCATTTTGTGTTCTTCAAGATCTTTAATTTAGTTTAAAAATAAGAGGCTTCCGAAACCATTAATTTTTCTGGGCTTTGAGAGTTTAGGTTTTCGTTTTTGAGTTTCGATCCACCTAAAAATGCTATAGAGTTAATCACATTTAGGTCTGTGATTCGAGTTTCAGGCTAATTCCAAAGGATTTATGAAACCGAACTGCACAAGCTTGTAGTCTGACTGATTTCCGCTTTAATCATGCATCATCTGTTCCAGATTGTAGAGAAAGTTTAGCTATAAAATGAATTGACATGATTTAGTAATTCATATTACTATAGATTCAACATAAGTGATGAGCAGATAGTAAGTTTGTAAATGAATTGACATGATTTCATCTACTTTTAGAATCAGATGAAATTGTTCTGTTTGTGAATGCTGGAGCCCAAACCATGGTGGAGCCCGATTCAACTATAAACATGGTGGCAGATAAATATTTTGAAGGGGGCGATGTTTTCCAAACGAATGAGTGTATAACTGAGGGTGGTGATGTTCCATTCATTTACCACACAGCGAGGCTAGGGAATTTTCAGTATCGGTTTGATGGTTTTCCAGAGGGAGATTACTATGTTGACCTTCATTTTGTTGAGATGATAAACACATTTGGTCCTAAAGGAATGAGAGTGTTCAATGTATACTTGCAGGAAGAGAAGGCAAGTGCAGATTCCCGTTAAAGTTAAAAATTTCCTTAAATAGTTACTACAAAATTTGGAATTTAAAATTTCATATTGTTATCTACCAGATACTTGCAGATTTTGACATCTTCTCTGTTGTTGGAGCCAATAAACCACTACAGTTAGTTGACTCGAGAGTCAAAGTCAAGATGGGTGAGACTATTGTTGTTAGGTTTGAAGGGATAACTGGTAGCCCATTGGTCAGTGGAATCTGTATAAGAAGGGCACCTCATGTTCTTGGTAGTTAGTTTTTCTTGTAAAATTGCATCATTAATGTAAATGTGACACACGACTGGAACTTGACTTCAGTTCTGTGTTGATTTGACTCACAGATGATGATGTAAAACATGATCTTTTAAGATGTCAAAACTGTGATGCTAATATAGAAGTCTCCTCTGCTCAGGTATGCTTCTCATTAATTTATCTATGCTAATGAAAGAAGTATAATCGTTGTGAACTATTTAATATTTCAGAAGAAAGTAATGCGAAAGAAATCCGTAGAGAAGTATGAGAAAAGGATACAAGAGTTGACCAGTCAATGTCAACGTAAGACTGAGGAATGTTATCAAGCTTGGATGTCTTTGACTGCAGCAAATGAGCAGCTGGAGAAGGTCCGTATGGAGCTTGATAATAAGTTGTTCCAAACATCCTCTCTTGGTAAGTTTGTGAAGTCAAACAATACATTTATTTAGTCAAAGGGACAATTTTGTGTTCTAGTTCTGTATGTTTACCTAATTAGTTCCTGAATTTCTCAAATAGACCAAAAAATGGAGAAACAATCTGAAATGCTGAGGGAAATATCAAGTAGATATGAACATGACAAGAAGGTTTGGGTTGCTGCAGTTAAAGAATTATCACACAGAATAACGGTAATTAACCAGCATCAGTACTAAAGATATTATGATCAACATTACGTTTTATACCGAATTAACCTAATCCGTTAATCAGGTTTTAAAAAGGGACCATTCCCAGCTCTCTCGTGAAGCACACCAATGTGCTGATTCAGTTCCTGATCTAAATAAAATGACTTCTGCAGTTCAAGCATTGGGTAAATTTTTAACTTTAAACTTATTATTAACTCACTTTATCAAATAATTATACTGTAAGTTAATCATTTTTACTTCTTAATCATCAATTTGCAGTTGCACAGTGTGAGGATCTTAAAATGAAGTACAATGAAGAACAAGCAAAGAGAAGGAAGCTTCATAATCAAGTTGAGGATGCAAAAGGTCTGCAAATAGTATTTTACATAACAATTAATAATACAAACACTAGATGCCGTTGCATATTTATTTTACTGTAATTATCAGGAAATATAAGGGTATTTTGCCGATGCCGCCCACTAAGCAAATCAGAATCTTCAAGCGGATGCTTAACAGTTGTTGACTTCGACGCAGCATCAAATGGTGAACTGGGGATTTTGAATGGTGGTTCTACTAAAAAAACCTTTAGATTTGACAGAGTCTTCACACCCAATGACAATCAAGGTTCCTTTGTGATTATTCATTTTATCTTAATCAGATTTTAATTGTATAGATTATATATTATATTCTTAACCATTTGTTACTATACACAGTTGATGTTTTCTCTCAAGCTTCACCATTGGTAACGTCAGTTTTGGATGGCTACAATGTATGCATCTTTGCATATGGACAAACAGGGACAGGAAAGACATTTACCATGGAGGGTACAGAGGGAAACCGAGGGGTTAATTACCGAACACTTGAAGAGTTGTTTAAAATTGCAAAAGAAAGAATAGACACTTTTACATATGATATATCAGTTAGTGTGCTTGAAGTCTATAATGAACAAATAAGGGATCTACTGACAACATCATCATCCTCCTCAAAGAAGTAAATATAAATCACACACTTGGCTTCATGAATAAATGTGTATGATATAGTATAATATATGATTGTTTTTGGAAATTTAGGTTGGAAGTAAAGCAAGCTTCTGAAGGGCTTCACAATATCCCTGGGCTAGTTGAAGCAAAAGTTGAAAACATACAAGAAGTTTGGAATGTATTGCGAGTTGGTAGTAGTGCTCGAGCCGTGGGGTCCAATAACGTGAATGAACATAGCAGTCGGTCTCATTGGTAAGGCACTATTTTTGTTTTCTAAAGTTTTCTAGCTTGTGAGTAAAGTATGATGAGGATATGGTACAATATTATAAAGATAACAATGCATTGCTCATGTATGGGTCAATTTAGCTTGCGTTTCATTCATTTGGTAATATATTTAAATATTTTTGTAATCATATTTAACATTATTCATTTAAAATTATACACATGAAAGGTGTTTTGGATCAATCCTGTATCAAATCCATTTTGACAAGTTACCCAACCTACCACCCATCCAAAATTTACCATCTACACATTTACTGCATAGAATCATTTGTCTTAAGATGGTTTATTTCAGTTATCAATTTACTGTACATATTTTTTGGTTTTTTTAGTATGCTTTGTATTATGGTAAGAGCAAAAAACTTGATAAATGGGGAGTGCACCAGAAGCAAGCTATGGCTTGTGGATTTGGCTGGCAGTGAACGGCTTGGAAAGACAGAGGCTCAAGGTGAACGGCTCAAGGAAGCTCAAAATATTAACCGATCTCTTTCTGCTCTTGGTGATGTAATATCTGCTTTAGCAAATAAAAGCAGTCACATTCCATACAGAAATTCAAAGCTCACACATTTACTTCAAGATTCATTAGGTAAACTCAAATCTTGGTACTCATTTTTCTATATTTTCTTTAAAACTTTACTAATGTAAGTTGTTTTGTTTTTGTTGTAGGGGGTGACTCGAAAACATTGATGTTTGTGCAAATTAGTCCTTCAGAACATGACCTTAGTGAGACATTGAGTTCACTAAACTTTGCAACGAGGGTCCGAGGGGTTGAGTTGGGTCCTGCTAGAAAGCAAATCGATACAAGTGAGCTTCAGAAAATGAAAATGATGGTAAGCATGACTTATCATTAAATTTTACAGATTTTCTTGAAGCAGTATTTGACATTGGTTATGGTACTCATCATGAAGCTTGAAAAAGCAAAGCAAGAATCACGTTTGAAAGATGAATCTTTAAGGAAGTTAGAAGAGAGTTTACAGAATGCAGAAGGAAAGATTAAAGGTAAAGATCAAGTGCATAAAAACCATATGGAAAAGATTAAGGAGCTTGAGAACCAAATCGAGTGCAAAAAGGGACTGCACTCACAGTTAGAAAAACAAGTTTCACATCTTTCTGATAAGTTGAAGGCAAAAGAGGAATTTAACAGTGGCCTCCAACAGAAGGTAGTAATCTCATCATTTACATTTGTTATTATAGTCAAATGAATCCAACTTCAATCCTAGTGAGAATATATTTGTATGATATGATGATGAAGGTCAAGGAGCTCGAGAACAAGCTTACAGAGCGAGAACAGTCGGGGGCTATAACATACCAACAGAAGGTATATTGAATAATTTTATGAATAAATTATTTTTTCACGATTTGAAGTTCTTACTAAACTCGGAGTTTCAAAAACAGGTTAGGGACCTTGAAGAAAAATTGAAAGAGCAAGTCAAAGAGTCAAAGTCCTACACCATGATTCTTCAAGAAAAGGTAGTAAAAAACTAGATTATGTTCATTTATGTACAGAACAGAAAGTAACTATTTTTTTTCTTCCTCTTTTGTTGTTGTTTCAGATTGAGGAACTTGAAAGGAAACTGAAAGAACAAGAACAATATTCTGATTCAACTTCACTTCATCTAAAGGTCTTGATTTTTTTTGGTTACTCTTTAATTCTATTATCTTTTTTTGATACTGTTTATGCTAATAGCTCGAGTATTTGTGAAAATTCAGATTAAGGAGCTTGAGGAAAAGCTTAAAGAGAAAGAACGGCGGATGTCTATTGCAACAATTGCAGATTCCTCTAGTTCCATGAAATCAACACCTAGCCACATTGGTGGTGGTTCAAGAGACAACAAATTCATAAACGCGGCTGAACCACATATCCTAAGGGGTTCAAATCTAATGAACCGGGGGCAAACGACTGCTGGCTATAACCGGTCGAAGAGAAATGACTCTCTTGGTAGTATTGGGAGTGAAGTAACAAGAAAGAGGTTGTCAAGAAATAGTGAAGTAGAGAATGTTGATAACAACAACCCAAACAAGTCAAGGAAGTCTGACCCACCTAGACCAAGCAGGGGTCCAACAAGAATGGTTAAACCAGCGGCACAAGCAGCAACCCAGAGACTGACCCATCAAGGTAGACCAAGTAACCCAACTCAAGGCGTCAAAGAACGAGAGAACAAGAAAAGGATCTGGTCTTGATCGTGTGTTGAATGCGAGTGCAAAAAGGTCATGTGGTAATTCGCGTTAAGTCTTCTTGGATAGATCATGAAGTAGTATGCAAGCCAATTTGCATGGATTCTTATTTACCGTAGTTGAGGATATCATTCAAAAACTTAAAAATGTCTGAAATGGTTTTTCTTTTATAATGTTCAGCTTGTGGTTTTATTACAGCTGAAATGGTTTTATTACAGCTGCTTTTATTGAAGTATTTCTACACATTATTCAAAGGTGTACCGTGGATACACATTATTCAAAGGTGTGCCTATCTGCTTATTTATAGTGGATACAAGACCTCTTTGTATAGCTTTTGCCTTTTGGTTTTATTTCAGTGGTGGGCCTTATCTCTAATTGGGCCTTACAATTTTTAATTTGTCAACTTTAACCAAATGGAAACTTACTATTATTATCATCTTAATGATGGTTCAAGATGAGAGAAAAAAATGTTATTCTCTTTATGTATTTTCAAATTTTCTCAATAAAAAAAATGTTTAAAAACATAAGAATACTATATTTTTGTCATTAGAGTTAATAACTAGACATATAAGATTCACCTTTATATTTGATTAGATTACAGACTTTTTATAAAAATATATAACAAAAATATTAACGTCATGCCTAAATTCAAAGATAAGAGATTTAAAATCTCATAGATTTCTATGACAAAACTTTGACAAATTTCTAATTTTTTTTTCTGACTTTACAAATGGTGCTAAATGGGTTGTGTTTGATGGTTGGTTGGTCCACAAACCTGAAATTTTACACAACCATTTAAAACATGTCAAATTGATCAAGACATATGAAACCGAGCACCAGCTCTAATACCAACTAAAACATATTTAATATATACTAATTACCAACTCAAATTTACATATATTGTTTTACTTTAAACATAAAAAGTTGTACACATCTTTTGTTTTTTTATCATTTTATTTTAAATCCAATACTTTTCTTTACAATTTAACTCTTATAATTTTTTACTTTTAGCTTTAGCCTCCTATAAATTTAGTTTTTACAAAAATTTCATTTTACAATTTGGTCTAAATTTTGAAAGTTAACACATCGTATCATGTGTGTATGGTTCAACGTTACACATTTTCCCCGTTTAAGCGCTCCGTTGCAATGTGCTAGTCCTACATCGACTAAGTTATTATCTTTAATGTTTTACACTTCTACGTTACTTTTCGTTCGATTTTATTTTTCCCATTTTTTAAAATAAGTTTTTCCGATGTTAATGATCGTTGACGATAATGTAACATATGTCCTATTTGGCATGATTTTACTCCCCGCCACAACGCGGGGACTTAATACTAGTTTATACTAAACACAAACTCGCAATATTACGTTATGTTCATGCCGTGTCAGAGATCACATAAACAAATTCTAGTCTTTCAAAAAATGCACGAATTAAACAAGAGGTAAGCTCAAATTTATAATCTTATATTTATTCCAGTGATATAAAATTGATTGTTGAAGTTTTAGTAGTGAGGTGGGCAAAAAAGATCAGTTAACCTTAGCAACCTGAAAATTTAATCGACAACCAAACCGCTTGTTAAATGATACAAGAAAAACCGATTCTAAGAGATCATAACCGTGGTTTTTAACTAGCAATAAATATCATTTTCTTAATAGATTAAAAATTGAAACAAAGCAGTTACACCATATAGTCTTTATACCTTCTCAAACTGGTTAATAATAGAACCGCTTTTGACCATGATCGATGGGGTTAATAACCAAACCAAATTTTGGATAGTTATATTTGATAGTTGATACCAAATTAAGGGACTAATTGACAGTATTTTATAACCTCATCAAAAAGCTACATTTGAATCGATTAGCATTAAGTGAGTTTGGTTCACTAGAAGGACACATCTTAATTTGTTAGCCTCTTACCCATTAAGTTTTAAAATGACATCAAATGAAAAAGAGACAATTTTACCTATTCATCACTACCATCTCTCATCACCACTAGCCATACAACTACCATCACCTCAAACCACCACTATTGTCATCTTTGAATCGAAGACCCTCATCACCGCCACCATTAACCATCTACATCTCTAAATCGAAAACCCCAACCACCACTACCACCATCACCATCTTCATCATTTTTGAATCCAAGGTTACCACCACCACCACCATTGTATCTCTGAATCAAAGACCCCCACCACCACTACAATTATCGTCACCTTCGATTAGGGACAAATATGTTTTTGTGTGTGTGAATCTAGGGCCTCGATTGAAGGCATATAAAGAATCGGTGATGACAGTGATCATATCGTTGATGCTGGTGTGACATTGATGGTGGTGAAACTTTAAGTTTAATAAAAAAATAATACTATCAAAGGAGTAAAATATTCATTGTGCACAATTATTTAAAGATTCAATCAAATAGAAATATCGACTCAAAATTTCTTATCGTTTCATATCTCTTATATTTATTTACGGATGTTACCAAACTACTCCTAATATTTGATAAATACAGGGTTATATTTAATGTTATTAAAAGTTAAAATATAAAATAGATGTTTGAAATCCTAAACTAAAGTAAACAAACAATTTAATTTTCATGCAAAGTCATGAAATTCTTGCAGGTTATAAAAGTACACCATATATTATGCATACATACACCAGTTGGGTACGTATACATTCATATACATATACATATGTATCATGTGTTGTATCAACCATGTCCACCCATATATTTTCCTCATCTAGCCACTCTCTATCACGTTAATCACGCAACATCACCACCGGTTTTCTTTCTCTCTCTAGATAAAAAGTTTCAGTAATTTACGAAAACCCCTTTTGAAATGAAGAAACTGACAAATTTTTATGATTGCCTAGTGACCTTTTTGAGGTTTGGTGGTAACACATTATAATACTCATTTCAAGATCACATCATGCAAAATAATAATTATATATTAACTCATGCATGAGTTGATTATGGAGATTTAATTATTAACCTGACAACTTCACATAAACTGGTCAATGTACGTTGATATTTTTGTATGTTTGATCAAGCTTCGGAGTTATACTACCTATAGTTCGAACTTATATTTATATAATGGTGAATTTTTTGTTGGATTATGATATATAAAACATGCAGCGTATAGTTGAAATATATGTAATGGACTTTGCATTACATATAACTTGATCCTTTCAAAATGCATAAAACTTGATCATTTTGAATTTTTAGTTAAAGTATTTATTAGAAAATCGAGAGAAGTGCTTTTAGGGAGACTATAAATTTCATACGCGGGATAGACCGAGGGTAATTGATATATATGAAAATGTATGTACAAAGTGCGGATTTATGGATTATGTACACAATATACAAATCGAGAAATGAAACTATTATTAGCGTAATTAATTAAGTAACACATGTGTTATTAAAGTTACGTAAAATTTGAAATAAAGAATCATGTAGATGCGAGAAAATTTTAATGACACATCTTTTTAATCATGCAAATCATTATCTTCTTGTGTAATAATTTCAATGGCTGCTTTGTACACAAAATTATCTTTGTATATATATATACCTACATCGTTAATTATTTATATTAATAGTTTATTTATTTATTTTAATTCTTTTAGTTTTTACATAGAAAGGTAAAATTAAATGTCTTAGAGCATTCATGATCCATCTTACATTCTCATCCTTATGATTACACTAAATATCATTATTTTTTATTTTTTATTTTTAATTAAATAATATTTATTCATATCTTTATCATTATATTTTTTTAGCATCTACTCACAATCATTTTAAAAAATATTAAATAAAATTTATGAGAGTTGTACCATGGTTTATCAAATATGGGGAAACACGGTACAATCCCCATATATTATTTATATCTTTCACTCATAATCACTCACAACCATCTCGCCATAATATATGACATTCACTCACATATATACGGAAAACAAACTTTGAATGCTCTTAAAGGGCAAAATGGAATAGTTCTTTTTCTTTTGTTTTTTTGTTAAAATGTATGTTAGACCTGAATAATTTGTATATAGTTACTATAAAAATAATGATTTTATTACTTTTAATCACTTCAGCACAATTTTTCTAGAAAAAGAGCTGCGCTAGATGGTAACATAACTTGCATAATTATATAAACTTTTAGATTTAGTGTGTATTCTACAATATATTCTTCTATGACACAAGCACACACATTGCGTAAATGTAATGCTACCTTAGATGCATAAAGCTACCTCATTTGGGTAACTGTTTTATATGTTGCGTAATTATAGAGTATCGCTATACAGAGGCATGCATCCTGGCATAGGATACAAGTATTGCAATCAACTATTGACTTCATAAGATTCATACGAAAACAACAATATTGATTAGGCCGACCGATGTGTATATGTGTATGAGTCTTGATCAAGAATAGTGATGGCTTAAAAAGGGTTCATGTGTAAAAGAACAATTGTTACGTATGTTTTGTGACCATAATCATGGGTACAATTTGTCGCTTTTAATGGTGCACTTTGTACTCTTGAACGTGACTCTTGAAGGGCCTGTATTCATTACACTTTTGACAAATGCGTTTTTTACTCTTGAACATACTCCACCATGACTTTTTTCCTCTGTAAAAGTCATAAATACTCCTACAAATACAACCATATTTTTACGTCTCATTGTACTTCTCTACACACACTCTCTCCAAAACAACGTTTTATCCTTTACCACAATTATTTGTTAGGTCAATTGCTAATAAAACCTCATGCAAGGTTTGATACATGCTACTACTTGATCGTTGCTATTGTTATATCTTGTAAAGCAATTTTTCTCATAACCACTAAATAGCCCGTAAGCATATAGTTCGGTCAAATGGTGGGGTAAAAATAATTAAACAAGAGATAATTGTATTGATCTAGAAAAATCATTGAGAAAAGGAATTTTTGTTATTCAGTTTTTTTCTGTGATTATTTATTGTATGGATATTTAGTATACCTTAAAGATTGTTAAGATGGAGATCTGGTTATTGATATTGGAAGATCCTAAACGTAAGATCGAATGAACATATCGAGACCAGAAGATCCTACTCAATAACCACATTTCATGTGTTACAGTTCATGACTAATATGTTAAAATGTTTAAAAGTTTAAACAAGACACATAACAAATACAGATTACAAGTGTGGTAATTTAGATTAAAAGCAGCGTGGCAAACTTAAGAAGTTAATTAAAGTCCTATGCACGCTTACAAGGTTCTTAACACGATCGACACATTTTAACTAAACAAACTATATAATCGTAAGATAAGTATAAGTAACAAGTGTGCTTTTGGTCATAATATTGAAAAAACAAACTACAAAGAAACAAAAAGAAGATTATAGAATATAGAGCTGAGGGTGTGCAAGTTTTGGGGGACAAAGAATTGAAATGCATACATCGTACTGGCATGACCAATAGTTGTGGTCTGATGAGTGCTTCTGTTCCGACAGTCATTAACATGTTGAAATACGTAAGATGGGCGTAGTGGTTAAAGAGATAGAAGGTGGGTAGCTATTGTTATGTTTCATAAAAGCATCAACTGTTAAGACTGAGTATTGCAGTTACTGGATCGGGGTGAAGTACTATATATGAGTGAGAGTTCTGTAACACTACAAAACAAATTTAACACATGTTGTAGGTACGTAACTTCATCTTTACATATCCATAATACATCGTACTCTTAGTTACACATCCCAATGCAAGTATCAAACAATACGTTTACTAGACCCTCACAAATTAAGTTTCATGATTTTAGTTAGAGAAGCTAATGTTATGATCAACGTGAATTTTCTTTGCTTGGTGGAAAAATTCAGGGTTTTTTTATATATTCATAAACCATGAGTCATCATGCATGAACTAGAAGATAACCAGATAATAATAAAACATCAATGACTATCTTAATATTCAAACTAGAGATATTAAAATAAGGATTAACAAATAAACCAAATAACAATAATTAACTATTCTTTCCGTAGGAGTTACCAATTACATTCTTTTTATACTAACTTTCATTTGGGGACATATCATGGGACGTGGCAGCCTGATGGCATCTTAAGATTTTGTAATTGAGTAATAGAAATATATAATAACTGCATAGCTTAGTGACTCGTCATTAATCAATTAGACGTTAGAACAATAATAACTGTTAAAAGAAGACGTATTAATTATATTGACTTTCTCAAAAAAGTTAATTGAGTTTTCCATATTATTTATTTAAACTTAAACAGTACAACTAGTCACAAAAAGTTAATTGAGTTTTCCATATTATTTATAAATTGATAACTTATATTTTGGTGGGACATAAAATTTATTTATGTGGCAATATCATATTATTAATAATGTATATTTAAAGTTCTTAATATAAATACACCCACCTATATAAATCGACACCCTTTTATACGCCGTCTATGGGTCCATACGCGGCGTATAGGGTCGAATACATTAAAAACGAGAAAAATTCAGGGAGGCTGTCAGAGAGCTATACACCCCATATAGCCCTATAGGAAGTCCCCCCCCCCCAATACGACACATATAGGGCTACACGACGCGTATAGCGAATTTCCACACTGACTATGAGAAAAAATTCAGGGGGCTGTTAGAGGGTTATACGTCACATATCGCCCTATACGACTCCCCCCTATACGACGCGTATGGGGCTATACGACACGTATAGAAATTTTGGGTATTGATTTAAAATATTGGGGTGTCTATTTAATCTAACCCATACTTAATAACAAATATATATTTAACAAACTAGCTGATTGATAATTAAATGTTTAATTATGATACATGTATGGCATCAAATTTTTTAAGAAAGAAAAGTAGTGATGTAACAAAATGCACAAAGCAATTACAGTAACATAAATTCCATTGCACACAAATTATTGATCCTCATAGTACATGGTTAAAAACCAACACAAAAGAAGACAGGGTAATATAATTAGAAATTAATTAAAAAAACTACATTAATTTAATTAGTTTCTTTTAATCTTTTTGCTCTAATCTTCACATGAAACTATGGAACTGAATTGTATTGATTCAAGTGATTCCAATTTTGAACCCCATTCCAATTGTTCATGCTTCCATTTTGATCATTCCCTTCACCATTTCCATTCCTTGAAGTCGCTGGATTTCGATTCACTGGTGCATAGCTGTTGTCAAAGAACCACTCAGTTGCCAAACCACATGAGTCACCAGTGGTATCTTTTCTTGAATCACCATCAATAGATGATTGTGGTTGTTTTGAAGTATCGAGATTCTGAAACAAAATAGGTTGTAGTTTCTCATGATATGGTTCAAGAACAACTTGTGTGTTCTGTTGTTGCTGATCATTCCCCACCCCACCACCACCGTTAACACCACCACCAAACAACATAGCCAGTCTTTGTTGCTGAAGCTTCCAATGCAAATCTTGATTTATAGAACTCAAAGACTCTATGGAAGAAGCAAGATCAGTACTTGTATGATTCGTACCCATGTCATGAAAACTTCCCAATTCTCCATTTCCATTATCTTGTTGTTGATGATGATGTTCTTGTTTCATCACGATTTGAGATGATGAAAAAGGGAGATTAGTATTATACCCTAATGGATCAAGATTCACTAAAGAATGATCACTTGACACATGATCTCCATATGATGAAGAACATAATTGGTCAGCTGGTGTAACAACTGGCCTAGGAGGTAAGCTGTTTAACCCACCAAGTTGAAAATCTAGTGTAGAAAATCCAAAAACCTTCATCCTTCCAATATCAGAAGATGAACATTTTACCAAAGACTCCGGTGAAAGAAACCTCGAAGAGCAAGCCTTTGTCTTCTTGCTCTTCCTGCAAGTGCCCCCAATCGGGACGTTGCGAAGCGCCCCGCCTTTCGTCCAATATCGCCTACACGCCTTGCAGTAGTATCTAGGTTGGGCGAGACTGTAGTTGTTGTAGTAGCAAAACTTTGTGT
>BJCM01037405.1:0-10017 GCA_018326385.1 Flaveria bidentis | reverse complement strand
TCTTAGATTTTATACTTTGGCCACATAAGTTTTGTGATTTTCATATTTGGTCTTTTTTATTTGTCTTGTCTTATGACATGTATTTATGTTTATATAAACAATGAGTTTAGTAATTAAAAATTGTTTACATAACAAGCATAAATTATTATTTTATAAATATTAGTGTGCGTTGATGATTTATTATTTTGATCCATCAAGTTATTTAATGCTTCGAGTTCTAAGTCGTACTGATAACCATTACTATATTTTTTGTATTCTAGCTTTCATGTTCATGTCCGTGGTACAATTACCCGTGCAACGCACGTAGAAATATTTCTAGTTTATTAAATAAGCAACTTGTGTAGCTACAAGAAAGTTTTATTCATTTAGAAATGGCCACTTAACTTTTTTAAGCTCAGTTTGTAACCCAGCCAATTATGATTCATTTTCTAAATTTTATATTTTAATTAATCCAAAATTTTATATTATATTATATTTTATTTATGCATGTATTTAGAATTGAATGATCTTTTGTATCATACGTTACAACGAGTGACGTTAATGTTGAGCTAATGTGACAAACCTAACCGTGTATGAACGAATAAGATTGTTGCCGCCTGCATTTTAGGGTTATAGGAACTTGTATCGGTGTTTAATTTTGTATTTGGTATTAGACAAGCCGAACCGATAACGACCAAACTCTAGTTGCATTGCATGGGGAAAACCTGGCCTCAATTTACTCGCTGCGAAACGCGGATATACAGTAAACTTTGGTTAAGTCTAAGAGGTACGTTTAAAGTTAACTTAGGTATAAAGGTTTTAATAAAGTTATCTTTAAAAGCTATGTCTAAAAGTTATCTTACACAATCTTTTATGTTTAAATTATTTCTGATAAGTCACTAATCCCTTTATATAGCTATGGTCAGTTAACTCTAAGAACTATGTCTAAAAGTTATTTTAGACAATCTTTTATGTTTTAATTATGACTAGATGAATCACTAATTCCTTTATATAACTATGGTTAAAGTATACAAAACCAAAAATGTCTACAAAGCTTCACGTTAGAGCTCTATGAAAGATCTTTTGATCTCCAACCCATTAGATCGATACGATCATGAACTCTTTCTCTCCTCCAAACTATCCGTAAGCCATTTCTTTTACTTCGTTTATAACAAAATTTGTCTTCGCCCTTTACCAGTATCCTTGAACCAAACTACCCTTGTCACGTCCACATAATCCATCGTCTAATACTCCAACTCGCCTCTACCTAAGTGTCTGTGTAGATTCTCAAACATTGATTGCGGATGCTTAGATTATTATGTTTTGATCACCCCAAACAAGCCCTTATATAAAAGGAAACTAGTTTTTCTAAGGAAATAATAGAATTATTTAACAAATGTACCTCTTAAGGTTCAATTTTTTTATTGTGGACGGGGTAACTCACACATATTATATTTCTACTTATAAAATTACATCTTTTATCCATAAATAAAACTTAAACTCTCATAAACCTTCATAGATCTTGATTAATGAACTTGTCAGGCCAGTCTTGAAGGATTGGTAGATGTATTCCTTCTATCTAAGAAGTCGATCAAGAGTTTAAATCCTATAAAATGTATAAATAGTTGATAGAAGTATATAAAAACCGATTAAAATATATAAATGTGACGTTTCACTTTACGGTAGGACTTTGGTCGTAAAACACTTAGGAGCTAGAAATGATTTCTAGATTGGTCACGCAGGTGTGCTATAGATCCAAAGACAATGGTGTGTGGCAGCTTTTTAGGGCACTAAGGTTCACCCCTACGGTGTGGTCCTAAGCAGCCGATGTGTGTGGATTCTAAAGCAACAATCGGACAGTTAATTAAATTTAATTAATTAATTTCGAGATTTTCATTTGAGCTTAACTTTAGGAATCATATCTGTTGTTTGCTTGTATATGAAATGACAAAACAATATGCAATAATGTTTCCTTATATTATTTTCAAGATTTACACATCATAATCAAGATACTTTACGTTTAATAATGAAGCTAGACAACTCTAGAAAAGTTTTGGTGTGAGACTTTGTGATCGATGGAAATTAGATTATACTAGTAATAATATTCACGTGTTGCGGTGAGAACGTAAAACCATACAAGTAATATCAATGTCACACCGCCGCTAGCGATCAACAACATCGCCCGTTGGAAATTCGATGGAAATTCGAAAAGTAGATGTAGAAACGTTGAACCATGCACGCCCGTTGATGCATGTTAATATGCAAAAATAAGGCCGAAAGGTAAAACATAATGTAAAGATTAAATGGAAAAAATAGATGTAAAAACATTAAACCACATACACATGTTGAGGCATGTTAACTTAAAATTTTTAGATCAAAATATAAAACGAAAAAAGTATAAAATATAAAATGTATATGAAACCAAAGTTGAAAGTGAAATTAGTTTTAGGATTAAATGTAAAAGATGAAAACTATTTAATTTAAAAGTAGAAAAATTATATACAAAAGAAAAAACAAAGTAAGATACAACCTATAAAACATGAGTTACAAACCATAATATATAATCAAGTTGCAAATTAGAGAAAAGTTTACTATACAAAGTCTTGATTTTATACAAAGTGTAATAAGTAATATCAACCCTTGATCTAGAGAATTAATGGTTCATATTAGAGATAACAATAATCACGCAAAAATGTAATAGATGGGTACATTTGAAAATAGCTTACAATTGTTGAATTTTTAAAATTTCCTCAATTGTTTTAAATGCATATAACTTTATATATAAATTTATATTTTCTAAACTACACCATAAAATCAATCATTTTATTATATGAGTATAGCATTGCTATACTTTTTTTTAATCAACATTTTTTTAAAACGTAAATTTGTTGTCCATATAACTTGCGTAATTATTAAAATAAATTGGATGATTATAATTGTGTAATTATGAATATAACTTGCAAAGTTATTGATCGATGTCGAAGTACCAATCAAATATAATGTTAAAATGTATGTTTCGATTCACCTTAAACTAGTTAGGGTAAGTAGGATTGTCGATCCTCGTGGAATTAGTGGTCGTTGCATTGTAACTTGGTTTATAAAAAACGATTAACTAAAATCTCAAAAGATTTTTTGAATGATTAAGAAATTAACTAAGAAAACAAATTGCAAATGACTAAACTTGATTAAGAAGACAATTATAAGAAAAAGTAATCCACTTCAGGGTTAAGGTTTGGTTTTCAATAATCGTTTAGTTCAACTTGGTGGAAAATCTTTAACGAGGATTCTATACGTGTAATGATTAAGTGATAATGATAATCAAGACTTAACAGATTTTAATACACAATACCAATTTAATTAGTAACCAAAACTCTACAACCATACGATTCGTGCAAGATCATACAACATTCAAATAAAGGTCAACCAACATAATTTTTTAAATAACCAAATCACGAGTTAAACTTATAAAAGAACTTAAAGGGTTCTAAAGTTCAACCCCAACACAAGTCTAACAAAAACAAGAACCTAATCACACAAAACCTATTACCCGAAGTAGATCACGAGAAGTTTAGCCGCTCATTATTCTTGAATGATCTTCAAAATCGTTGTTGAATTGCATCCCGGATGATTGAATGGTGTTAGAACGATGTAGAATGGTGAATCACATGTCTAGAAACACCTAAAATTCGTCTCAAATCGTCCTAGGTCGAGTGGGGGGCAAGTGGTTCTCAAAACCTAAAAAAAATGTGATTTTATAGGTGATTTCCGGAGGCTCTGGCGTAGGCTACGCTGGCCAGCATAGCCTACGCTGGAGGGAAAACTGCTGTTTTTTTGTTGATGCTGGCGTAACCTACGGTGGCTATAGTAGGCTACGGTGGGAGGTTTTCTGCTGTATTTTGAATCTTTATATCTTGACCCCTTCAATGTCTTGCTTTACCATGAAAGCTTCCAACTTGGTTATTTTACCTACAAAAAATCACTTCAAACTCCTAGTTAACATATTCAACATAATCACATGCATAAATACGAGCAATCAAACTTAATATTTAACATTTAAACACTTAAAATACTATTTCAACACTCACATCAGTTATCATATAACTTGCGTAATTATAATTATAACTTGCCTAATTGTAATTTATTACTTGAATAATTATAACTTGCATAATTAAAAAACACTTGTGTAGTTATAAATATAACTTGTGTAATTATCTATCTTATATGTGTAATTGTAGTGTGGACGGAATTACCACTCTTCCAAAAAAAACATGTGCTACACTCTAGTGACTTTGTATCATTCGCATGTTATTTGCACTTTGTATAGTAACTTTCCCCTACAAATTAGTAATATATATAACGTTCAAAGTTAAATTGTTAGCTCCTATTAGAGGTGCACAAAATCAAATTTTAAAAAAAAAGTCAAAATCAGTTTGAGTTAAAAACCAATTCAGTTTGTTTTTAATTGTTGACAAGGTTTTATTGGTTTTTGATAAGCATGTTTCGGGTTTGAGCAATTTTTGATTGATTTGGTGCCAGTTTCAAACCGATGTAACTACTAAGAAATGTAAACCGGTTCCGCAACCAACAGTTTATATCGATTCCAGCCACTTCATATAGTATTCGTTTGATTCAAGTTCGGATAGGCGGTTTTGGTTTCAAAATTGTTTTTTCCCTCCTCTAACTCCTAGGGTATATTGTGATGGAATTCGTTCATTATGAATTATTAGACTATTTCTATGTTTAACCGAGAAAACTTTAAATCTTTTTTCCTTGGGTCAAAGATGGTCATTGTTCAGTTGATAATTAATAGGCAATGGATACGGCGTGGATATGCAACTCATTTTCGCTTACGCATCGTTTACAAAATATTAGGGCCAACTTTTGTTTCATGGTTCTAAACAGAGATCTAGGACGAAGACTCATAAAGTATAGACCGAGAGCATAAGCTTGTGGTCTCAACCCCTTTGGCCAGACATATCTTATTTCGATTAGTAATGTGTTGTCACTCCATTTGACGGTAAGTTGAATTGAAAAAGGGTCAATCTTCAAAAGAATTTTACTTAAAAATCACTCGAGTACAAGGACATATTCAAAACATTCTTGGAAATACTTATCATGATTGTGTAGAATTGGATGGGTGTAATCGTAAGTAAATTCTGTTATTTTATATTTATAGATAAAAAACAAATTATGTAACAATAACATAGAAGATGGTTAGTGTTATCAAGGGAATATGAAAATTACAAATTAGCTACTATTTCCCCCCGTAAAAAAATTCAACTTATTACTTTATACTACAAACTTTGTATAACTCTGATAATTATATATTATAACTAAGTGGATGATGACAAATTCGATTTCATTAGAAGTGGCGTGTTTTAAGATTTTATATGGATTTTCCTTTTACTTTTTAAGGCAAACTCAGATACTCACTAAACCTACTCGTTAATCCACCTATGTGCATCATGCCCACATGTGATCGTTCAACTCATTACTCACAGCTAGTACTCGCATGAAGTGTGACTAGTGGACCGGGTTTTGAGGTTGTCATACAATTTTCATCTGATATCTAGTTTGAATTATAAGACCCTGTTTATGAATTATAAAGGCCACTTTATGCTCTCAAAGATCTTAATCCAAGGCCAAATTTAATGTTAGTTATTTAACACCACTAGACCGTCTTTAGTAACAACTCTAATATACGGGCCAATTTTTCACCGTAATTATTTTATCGATACTACTTTGTAAATTGGACGTTACGGGCCAACGAGATAGAGCTCAGTGGTGGATTTAGTGTTGGGCTTAGTCCAATACATTTAGCCCAATCAAATAGACCATAGTCCAATTATGATGCAAATGGATCCGGCCGAAGTAGTTGTGGCCCTTCATTAACTTGTGATCCAACATATAATCCATTCCAAATCATGAGCCCAAACCCATTAGTATCATTTTATTAGTGTCATTTACATGCATTTGTTATTTGTATGTGTGTGTACAATATATTTGTTATTTCTAAATACAGACATACGATCGATTAATTGTGATAATATTTAAAAATACCATAAAACAAACACACAATTATTTTTTGTGCAAATCTTTTTATTTTAATAAAAATTAACTAACATGGACACGTGACAAACATCATATTTTTCATCATTAATTTTTTTTTGCTTCTCTTTTTTATTAATTATTAATTACATTAAATAGTAATAATATTATTTATTTTTTAGATTACAAATAATTTTATAATAAATAAAGAAAGAGATATATTTACTATTGTTATTTCGGAATAAATAAACTCTTATAAGATAAGAAGTTTTTTAAAACATCAAGCTCTTTTTAAAATATGTAATAATTTAATATTGATGTTTTTGAAAAGAAATTTTGTTTTATCAACCACCAATAGTATTTTAAAAATAATTTACTATTTGTCTCATTAAAATAACTAGTATTTTTTTAGCGTTACGCCGTAGTAGTCCGGTCATTTTTCTAACATGCAAAGCCATGTTGCTTTGGTTGTTATTAAACCTACTCGTCATAAACCATATAAGCAAAGTCTTGTGACAAACTCTAAAATAGTAAACTTTAGTAGTAATACTTTAAAAAATATACGACAAAAACGTTTTTTCTCTCTCATGTTCGGTCTGC
Source organism: Flaveria bidentis (assembly GCA_018326385.1). Lineage (NCBI taxonomy): Eukaryota > Viridiplantae > Streptophyta > Magnoliopsida > Asterales > Asteraceae > Flaveria > Flaveria bidentis. Next base: position 3,390 of record BJCM01037405.1, on the reverse strand, counting down.
AAAAAAGAAAGGACACATCCAGTTTGTAGATCGAGGTAGGGGGCGTGACGGATAAGCCTCCGGTCGAAAGAGACTTTCATTCCATGTGCAAATCATTTTTCATTTTAGGTTTCAAATGTTTACATTAAAAAAATATAGAAATTTCATGACCCAATCACTATTGGTATAAGAGCTAATACCACACTCAATGTTTTCTGATGGTTTATTCAATGCTCAAAGACCGCCTTATATAGGCTTACAATGAAACAAAAGGAACTAAATTCTTCCTAAAAAACTTGAAACGGAAAACATAAAATACGACTAAAAGAAATAGACTACTAGACCCAAGTGCTTGACTCAGCAAGTCAGACTTATTCAAATAATTAAAAAACTCAACAAACTTTATCACGTTGCATGCATAATTCCTTATGTGCATTCATAGCTTGTATTGTACTACTCCTTCAAACCCTCCCTCAAACTTGCATGAGTGAACTCATCAAGTTTGTCTTTAACGATGCATATACCCATCATCTTTCTTAGCTTCATAAACATGTCTCGACTCAATGGCTTAGTTAGAATATCTGCAACTTGGTCTTTTGTTCCACAATGCTCGAGTGTGATAATTCCTTCCTTCACTAAATCACGAAGAAAATGGAACCTAACTCCAATATGTTTGCACCTCCCATGGAAAACCGGGTTTTTAAAGAGTTTAATAGTGGAAGTGTTGTCACACCTGATTAGTATACCTTCAGCAAAGTTCAAACCCAACTCACCGCATACTTCTTTGATCCATAATGCTTGAGTAGCACATGTCGCGGATGCCATGTACTCCGCTTTAGTGGACGATAGAGCAACGGCTTCTTGTTTCCTTGACGCCCAGCTAATGGCACCCCCATTCCACAAGAACACGTACCCGGATGTACTCTTTCTACTATCGATATCTCCCGCAAAATCACTGTCGGTATACACTTCGAGACCACCAATACCATTTCGTTTATACTATAAGCCAAGTTCACGCGTACCTTGTAGATACCTCAAGATCCTTTTTGCTGCAACAACATGCTCTTCGGTTGGATTTGAACTGAATCGACTTATCAAATTCACTGCAAATTGTATGTCGGGTCGAGTAATGGTGACATACATTAAGCTTCCAATCATTTGCTAGAACCAAGTGGAATTAGCCTTTTCTCCTTCAGAAGTGAGTTTACACCCAGGAACAATGGGGTTAAGAACAGAATTGCATTCTTGCATATCGAACCTTTTCAACACTTCCAATGCATACTTCTGTTGTGAGACATGAATTCCATGAGGTGTTTGAGTCACCTCAAGACCAAGGAAGAACCGCATCTTACCGAGATCAGTCATCTCGAACTCTTGCATCATCGATTGCTTTAATTGTTTCAGCATCTCCTCATTATTACCTGTGTATATGAGATCGTCAATGTACACATTTATAATCAAGACATCTCCTTTATCATTCCTTTTAAGGAATAATCTGTGTTCACTACTGTTGGAGCATATATTGTCATATATAGTGTGTCTGTCGCTTGTCGAATAGTCTAGGCTTAATGTAATACACCTGATATGTTGTAAACACATGAAACTGGGTCATTCGCAGGAGCATATGCGAATGAGACTCAATCGTACGACTGAGCCATGCTAATGGACCAGTCGTGCGATTGAGAGATGCGATTGGGCCATTCGTAAGACTGAATCATAAGTATGGTCTAGTCGTACGATTGAACCATACACATGGCCCAATCGTACGAATGGCCCCAGTCGCATCTAATATGGGCTGAGGCCTATAAATACCAGTTTCATTGTGTAGAGAGATTAAGGATTGTGCCAGGGGCCTAGGTGCTGCCGGATGAAAGGGGAGATCATGCTCGACCTTCCCTTGCCAAGAGTCGTGATTCTTATGTTGTAACGAGCTTATAATCATTAGGTTTTATCAATGAAACCATTTTATTATAGTTTGTGTTATTATTTGTCTTTTGGTTTTGGTTTTGGTTTTGTTTCCTTCCGTCAAAAACACGCTCGAATGTCTACCGATCCAGCGACTTCACAATTGGTATCAGAGTCGGTTACTGCTGGAATGATCTAACAATCATTCTAGCAACCCAAGCTCTTGATTTCTGGATCTATTTTAGGTTCTTTGACATTAAACCCACTTCGTGTTTTGCTCAGATCTTGTTACGTGTGTTGTTTCTATGTTAAAATCGAACTCGAAACCACGTTCTGATCACCCTTGCGAATCTTATGATGTCTATTTTGTTTCGGTTCATGTAAAATTCATAAGATTAGGGTTTTTAGCAGCCCTGGCGGCTGCAGATCTGAAAATCTGCGTGCAGATCCGCTCATGTGAGTGGACCATGAAAATGGACCATTCATACGACTGGACCATGCTAATGGACCATTCGTACGACTGGACCATGCTAATGGACCACTTGTACGACTAGACTAGTCGTATGTTCAGTCGTGCGACTGGACCAATCGTATGTTCAATCGCACGAATGAGCCATCCGTATTGACTCATCCGTATTTGTTCCAGACCAAAAAAAAGTCTGGAACTGCCTCTTGCACATATTTGAGGATAAGCAAAGCATATTCACCCTGAGGTTCTTTTGTCAAATAAGTTCGATGTATACCCCATTATTCGTCGGACTTCCAGAATAGGTGAATGTAGTTGGAACACGAAAGAGAGAAGAGAAGATGTCAGCAGTCGGTGCTGATTTGGTGGGGTAGTCAGGAGCATCTGACTACTTATGGGTCAATCAAGTTATATCTATCCGCATAGAGGATTCTCATTCTTAGGGGGGATCCATGTATAGAGAAATTAAAGACGCAATCAGAAAAAGTGATGATGTGAGCTAGGTTCTGATGATGAATTTGAGTGCATGTTGATTTGTTTGAGATTGGCAGCTATGGATTGGAACCTTCTACCTTTTTCCCAATACACCGTATGAAGACGCCCGAAGAGCATAATGTCTATATATTGGGATATGTTGAATTTGAGGGGGAATTTTTGCAGGTGTTAATATTAATCAGGTTAGCCTGTGTGAAGATTGAAGCAATGGAAAACTGTTCATGTCATTATCTGGAAAACTCAATCATATGGGGAATCTTGCTGCTATCATGGTGTTCTACAAAGTAAACGAAAGTTATTGTGCCTAACTTAATTTTCAGGGATACTGTAGCAACCTAACGGATCGGCAACGTTGGCTAATATGGTTTTTCGTTTGATTCTATTGGAAACCAGAGCAAAGATTGACTGAAGATTGTAAGAGGTGTTATCTACTATTCGCAAGCAACGTCCAAGGGGGAATTTGTTAGAGCATATATTGTCATATATAGTGTGTCCGTCGCTTGTTGAATAGTCTAGGCTTAATGTAATACACCTGATATGTTGTA
>BJCM01037379.1:0-10505 GCA_018326385.1 Flaveria bidentis | reverse complement strand
GTATGGCCGGGTTGTAGGATGTAGTATAAGTATTCTCTTGTTCTTGTAACTTAAGATATACTTTGTAACGCTTGTAATAGAACCTGAGAAAGCAATATACTGCAATCTTGAAAAACCATTTCCTTGTGTTGTGTTCTTTTGGTTCTGTCTCATATAATTACTTGTGTTTTTAGTATCATCCTTTGTGGTTAATCCAGTTTACTGTTTGATTAAGTTTGAGTCACTCTCCTCTTTGTGTTGTTGTGTTGTAATTTGCAAAGCCTTCAACGGTCCTGCAATATCTTTTAATCAATCATCGTTAAAATAATTTTAGAGATTACAATCGTAACCTGTGTAGTTTTTAAATGTTTTGGTGTAAATTTTTTGTTGAACCGATTTGTATTTTATAAGGTACAATAAATTAATACGTAAATATACAAGTCGTAATGCAAAACCCATTTATTTAGTGTTTTTATATTTTAGCTTAGAAAAAGTATAATAGACTTCTGTAAAATTACTATAAAAATAACAAAAATTAAAAACATGTGTTGGATGTAAAATGTCGTCCCGCCGCATTGTGCGGGCACCCTTCTAGTAGTTATAGTTTACAAACGTGGATTAGATGATAGTCGTTTGATTATTTACGGAATTAACCTTAGATAATTATTAATGAAATAATAAATTACCTAAAAGGTACACGGTTTAGAATTTAGAAGTTATACAATAAATATGCAGGATTGGTGAAGGGGGTCAATGCAACAGTTCAAAATGTTAGGAGAGACTTCAAACACTTAACAAATCAAATAGGGAACCGACTTATAGTAAAACAAAGAACACAAATAAAGAATAAGAATACAATAAGATGGTTTTCAAGAATGATATATATTACTTTCAAGTTCTCTTTTACAAAGTGTTACTCAGCTTAATTCAAATGACAAGTACTTGAGATACTTTATATTATATCCTACAATCGGTCATACTTTGATAACCAGTTGGAAACACTAATTTAGACAACAAGATTAATGTAAAGTCAAAAGGTAGATTGACATTTGACTAGTGACTATAGCATGATATAGCTCGCATCCTTATTTAATACAAAAATGATAAAACTACAAAAGTAGAAAGTTACAATTGTAGGACCTTAATCTATAGTTGACAAAAGTACGGACTTTTCACCAAGTGTACGTTTGGGATTGCTATTGAAAACAACTTATGACTTTTTAGAGGGGTAAAAAGACAAAAATTCCCCTCTAGAAGTTATCATAAGTTACAAATTGTTTTTGTAACTTATGATAACTTCTGGAGGGACATTTTTGTCTTTTTACCCTTTTAAAAAAGTCATAAGTTGTTTTTCAAAAGCAATCCCAAACATCCCCCAACTTATGTAAGTGGATGAGTGTTCGGGGATGATAGTAGAAAGTGATTCAGCTTTTGTCAAAAGTAAGTCACAAAAAGCATGTGTTCTTTGTATTCGAAAAAAATTAGTCCCTTGATTTTAGAAGACTTTGTCTTGAAGATTCGGAAGACTTTATCTTTGGCTTCAGAAGATTTGGTCTTTTGGCTTCGAAAGATTTGATACTTAGTGAAATTCCTTTCTAAGTACTTCACATGTGATGTTGAGAGCTCATTGGTTTCATCAGCCTCTAAGTGTAATCCTTATAAAATATTTATAAATTTAACTAATTAAATAGTAATTAGTAAACAACAAGGGTTGAGGATAATTAACTATTAATTGATCAACAGAGTTAAACGTAAACGTTAATTGCCCAGAGGTGTAAATTGTAATTATTTAAAATATAGATATGAAGTTGGTAACCCTAAAAGGACTGCTCAACCACTCGCCCCTTCTCCTCTTGCACAAACCATCGCCCACCGACAAGTCACCGCTACCACTGTGATAAGTCGCCACCATCACCGCCGCCAATCATTGCCACCTGTCTCACCCATTGCACTCATTGTTTCGGTTTTTGAACGTGTCATCTAGCGAGACTGTTGTTGCACACATTGGGTTTAGTTTTTTATTTTGATCATCAAATGTATAATTTGACCACCTATGGATGTGTTTTTATTAATTGTTTAGTCACATATAATAGGATTACATGTTCAAGATTTGATTTTGAATCAAATACGTGTATAAGCGCTTCTGCTTAAACATAAGTCTAATTTGTTAAAATAAATAGCTTTAAAGGTTAAATCTAGTGCACGAACCTAACAATGGTATCAAAGCCACTTTTAAGCATGTTTAGAAATTCTTATTTACGATCTTGTATTTTTATTTGTCACAATTTTCAAAGGCCTTGCCTTTATTGTTTTGTTGCTTGTGTGATAAATCTAGCTTAGGAAAATAGAAAAATTGAACTTTTCTATAAGGCCCAAAAACTTTCCGACTTGATGTCTAACCTTAATTTGTTCATAAACTATCACGAGTTCATATCAAGATGTCACAAATGTTGAAAATCATTATATAAATGAGGGTTTGATTATAATTTGCAACGCTCTTCAAATTCGAACATAATAAGTGTTGAAAATTAATATCAAAATATGACATCAGTTACAAGTGCATATCATCAGCAGTTCGTTAGTTAGAAAGCTTTTCACACGAGTCTTTCTATTGTATATATGTTTGAAACTTAAATGTTTACAAATGAAATTTCACTATTTTTATACATAGATTAATGATTTGTCGTTTAGATGTCGTTATTGAACCAACAACTTTCTTCATTATTTAGATTAAAATTACAGAATGACCAAGCTAAAATATCCAAATTATGTGTGATTTGAATAATATTTCAATTATATGTCTCTTGTCTAAGGGTTTTGATCTGCAAATTTAAACCTTTTGAATTATTTTTTTTTGTATTCGCCATGTAATTAAATTAATAGAACGTTTATTAAGGGAGAAGGGAGGCCAAGAGTGCTCATTCTGTTATTCTATGATATTATTTATTTCACTTAGTTAAATTCTATTTTATCTTTACTATTTTTATTCAAACTGTAAGACTCTAAACAATATTTTAATTATAAAATAAAAGTGATTTATGTAATAGTTTTACTTTTGCCCTCAATTACTTAATTTCTTTTGATTATTTTATTATTTAATTCATATTATTAATACATTATTTAATAATATAATATTATTTAATTCACGTTGTTAACTTTTATTTTATTTATAATAACATAAATTGACATTTAAATTTATAGTTACTAGTATTTTTTATAACTAAATACTATTTGAATTAAATATTATTATATTTAAATACTTATATCTATACTTCTATATAATACATCTTTTTGGATAGAGATATAATTTTATTATGCATACAAGTTTTGAACAACATGTGCAAAAGAGTAGAAGACATTCAAAATGGGTAGAATAAAGAATTAATTAAGATTTTAAAACATTTTAAGGATAATATAGTAAAATATCCATTAATTTTTTTATACTTTGATATTTTTGTATTTGTTTGTTTCATATATTTAATAAACATTATCAATACATTATTTTATAATATGATATTATTTAATTCACTTTATTATTTATGATACTATAAATTGACATCTGAATTTATATTTACTAATTATATTTTTATAACTAAATACTATTTAAATTAAGTATTATTTTATTTAAATATTTAAGTATATACTTACATAACTAGGTTAGTATCCCGTGTATTACACAAGTTGAATAAATAAAATAATACATAATTAGTAATAAAAATTTATGAATTATAAAATTATGTTAAGAGATAAAATATGATTATAATTACATATGAATAGCTATTTCAAGTAAATACACAATAGATTAGTTATAGATAGATAAATATATAGATAAACAAATAGTCTAGAAACTCATTTATTAAATGAATTATAGTTAGTAATAAACACAAAAAGTTATATATTTTAATATAGGATATATATAAAATTATATATACGTGCTTGTTCAAAAGATAAAACAATAATACTATTTTTAACTCTCTTATCTAAATAGTTTTATTTTTAAATATTTGTTTTGAGATTTTCTTATAAAAATTTATTGTTTGTAAAAATCTTGTTTATTAAAAACTCAAGTTTCTAATTATTTTGGTTGTTTTAATAAAACTGCGTTTAGAAAGTTCCATATTTTTATAATCGTTTTAAAAAATGATTGATTTAAAATATTTTGTTTCAAAAGATTTAATGTTTTAGAAAAGATATGAATTTTAATTTTCTTAATAAAATTTATTTTTAAAAACATAGTTTGATTTTAAAAAAATATAGATGAGAGAGAAAAATATATCAGTTAACTAAATTAACTTTTATGAAGAGAAAAAAATTATTTGGGTGTTTAAATTACTTTAATACTCTTTTTGAAGGGAAAATAAAATGAGTATGTTTAAAAGAATGACAAGTGTTAAAAAGTGGTTTAAAAGATAACAAGTGACAAAAGAAACTTTGGTATCCATAGATTGTTTTCTTTCATTCAATTTTTCAATAATTATATTTTGATTTTTTTAATTTATTTCATAACGCACCAAGTCGATACTGACTAATATCGAATTCCCAAAAAATCGCGCCATAGCCGTACAATCGCAACGCACGAGCATTTTACTAGTTTTTATAAATTGATTAAATTCGTTATCTCTAATTTATGATACAAATTTTATACGCATTGAACTTTAAAAAAGTTACTTTGTAACCATTCTTAAGTTTTTTTGCTTATTATTATTTAATAATAAAATTTTATGTTTTATTATTTTTTAACCAATCCTTGCATCTTGTTGATTTTTTATCTATGTTTTCGACCCGTCACAAAGCATGAGTAATTGCCCATTTTGCTACCTCTAAACTTAAATGAAGTTACTATACGGTATTCGTAACTTTAGTAAAGTCAATTTCTTTAACCAATATACACAATACTTTTCTACCCTTGCTTAATTTTAGCTACATTTTTAACCCGCTGTGATGCGCTGTTAAAACCCAGTAGGTAGTTATTTGTTTAATAGATTTGGTGTTAGTTTATGTGGTATGTCAATAGAAATCGAAATGTAAACTTGAACAGCATATGATGGTTTAAATTATGATATTTGCTCACTTAATCTTGTAAAGAGGAAGTGTCCAAGACAAATAGAAAGGGAATCCTTTCCATGCAAGATCCTTAAGGCTATTGACCTGGCTTTGGACTCCATAAAACTAATTAATACCTTACCCATTAAGTGACAAAAAACATTATTTTCTCTTTTTTGTTTGATAATGATTATATCATTATTGTTTTAATCAGATTAAAAAGAATAAAAGATTCTATTAAGTGTTGTTACACAGCCCTACTACCAATAAATAAATTAATGATAAAATATTGCTTGTTTAATCTTTTTTCTCGTTAAGCAGGAATCATTGTCTTGATGTTATTGTTGGAAGTCAAAGAAAGTCTTAAATAACATCCCAAAAATCCAAAACATAATAATTATAATATATGTATATTAATCGAAAGCAACAATAGAAGAGAACCTCATATTCGTTCTTAAAAGATGGTCACTTCCAGAAGATAAAATATAATATATTATTTATTGTAAAATAATTTATAAATAGAAATTTTTAATAGGTTTAGTAAGGTTTTAAATTCTTGACGAGACTCATTGTGAGTGTGTGTTTTTAAGCTCGTAAAATACTTGGATATTACACTATGCTTTTCACATGTAATAGGCAAAATGATATGTATTATTATTATATTATATATGAACTAGCGGAGACCCAATGTGACGGAGGAAAATTTGTAAGGTTTAGTTTTGATAACTCGTATATTTTGAGAAATTTACGTCATAACGTAGATAAATATAGGCACATCACAACCTGAAAATCATAATTTAATAAAGTTTCATATTTAAATTAAAAAAGAAATGAAACATTGATGTAGCTTTACTTGTACATTTGTACGTTAATGGTCTTTACATTATTATTTACCACTCGGTTTTTAATCTTCTCCCCAAAGTGCCAAAAAAAGCATAGTGCAACGTCAAATTCAAAATATTATAAAACATCGTACTTTAAATGGATAGTTAGATAGAAATAATTACATTTTAAAAGTATATTTAAGATTTTAGAAAATTTTATATTTTTACAATAGAAAAACAAGATTCTTAAAGGTAATTATAATACTAATTATCGAAAATCCAAAAAGAATAAAAAAAAAAGTTTACATTACTATATGATCTAGTTTGGTATTGCAGCATACACCTGTATTTACTACATAGATTATCTAGTTTGGGTTTTGATGGTTTACATGTGGCTTAAAAGGCACCGGCGGAGCTTCATAGGGGCCTGGGTGGGGGTCGAGTGTAAATTTTTTGTCCGGTAGTGTAATTTTTTATATAAATATTGAATTCGGCCCCCTTAAAAAAATTAATTTCGTTAATGTATTAAACACGTTAATGGGTCTATTTTGTTTTACCTTTACAATAAACTGTATTAAACACGTTAATGTAAAAGTAAAAAGGTAAAAAACCATGATTTGAAAGTATAAATCTAGTTTGTAATTGTATATCAATCATACCTTAAAACTCAAAATGAACACAATTTAAGCATGATATACAACTATCTCATGACTCATGCATGATCTTTTTTTGTCTTCTAGCAAATGTCTTTTTTTTCATTTAGCCCCCTCAAGTTTTGTTAGATGTATAATTTATGCCATCTATGTATTTGGCTTTTACACATTCATAATTTTTTATTTTTTCTATAATATCTAAATTTGTACTCCCTTTTTATTAGTGTTAGTATTCTTAACCTTTATCATTTTGCGGTTACATCACTCTTATTTTTGTTAACATTTTGGACGTGAAGTTCTTTAGTTGACTCATTTTTCTATAAATTTGCAAGTATTATTAGCTTCCCGCTATAACATAAGGGGTTATTAGTAAACCAACAGTGAAAAAAATAAGATATTGTTTGATTTGAGCTTTCTCTATGGCAAACTAGTACCATTCTTGTCCATCCAAAAGAACCTACAAAACATGACTAAGGAAGGCTCATATCGTGACGTAAGACAATTAATTTCAAAGTGTATAATCCTAGCCGCACCTTCTAGGGCTTGCCGCCCCAAAAATCCAATGATACTCAATAATATTAAGAAATAAGTTCGAAAACAGTAAGTGAATATTTCAATGCCTAAAATAACAAGTATATAAAGCAACCTTACCAACGAGACGCTTGTCACAAAAACATTCTCATTAGGAGCAAAATGATTAAAGCAAAGATCATTGTTTTACGTAAAACTTCTCAACATCCCCTTGTGAGAGTTTTGAATACTAAACTAGCATGTCAGTTTTGGAAACCATGGTAAAAGAAAAAAAATACAAAAAGGAAAGGAGGATAACCTTTAGTTTATGTTTGGTTGGAAATAATAAAATTGAATGGGATAGAATTGAGAAACATTATAATTTTTAAGTAAAATTAGGTTTGAGTAGTTAATGAAATATAAAACTCAAGGGAATGTTTCGCCTCAAATTCCATTGGTTGTGAGATTTCAAAATCCTTCCGTTTAGAGAGGGATTTGAAATCTCACAACCAATGGAATTGAAGGTGAAACATTCCTTTGGGTTTTATATTTTGTTACTTACTCAAACATAATTTTTATTTAAAAATTATACTAGGTTATCAATTTCATTTTATTCCCTCCAACCAAACGCAGTCTTAAAGGAACGAACAAAAACCGACCGCTTTAAAAGAAATGGGATTCGTCCGCTTAACAATCAGAAACTATCATTGACTATAGTTGACCAATTTAAATATATCCGACATATAATAACCAATTAACCTTAATTACCTTTAACCGATCATTATTTACTAACATTTATTCTTATTGTCCCTAATTAACATGACTTAGACTTAAATCGTCCATGATTGACGCTAATATAGACACTAAAAATAATAGGCTCCTAAATATAACCCATTATGGTCGTTTTTATCTTATATTTTTACGACTGATTTGGCGACTCATATTTTAATTTTTTCGGAAATCAATTTTGCGACCGATTTGTGATCGAATTTTGTTTGTTTTATTTAGTTTCTTTTAAGTTGTAAAAATTTCAATTGAATTTTTGTCACCCATCATTTTATTTTTTTATCTATCTTTTTAATTAGCAACATTAAATGCTTTTACGACGACGTTACAATTTAAATTTAGCTTTAATTTTTCATATATATAATTTTCTTGAATCATTTATTGTTTATAATAGTTGCGCTCATTTTTTTAATGGCCAATGAATAATTTTTAAGTACGGTAACCCGGGTAAACTCATCGGCGAAAGACCACCCACGCTCGCGAACACAGATAGTGCCGATGACCAGACTCGCTCACCATTCCAAAGGAAACCCACCACCTAAAGGTCCATTGTAGTAAAACATTTGACCCACGATGAGCATATTGTACCTAGTGACACTCCAAGCCATGACCTCCACTTTGAAAAGTCATGGAGTGTCTCTTTCGTCGATAGATTTGTGATTATTTATTTATACTATACTAATTATCAAGTTTGTATGTGTACATTAGGCTTAAATAGTTGTACTCATAGTTGGCCTAGACTTTATTTATTATTTAATATTATTAATTATTAACTTATTTGTATATCATGAGTTGTATATATACATTAGTGGGTTGTACCCATTTTTGTTTTTTCTTTTCTAATATTAATTTCTTACTTTTAAGTTTCAATCTAATACTATTAAATCGTTTACAACTTAACCATTATATATTTTTTCTTTTCACTTTGGTTTCATATACTTTTCATCTTTACAAAATTTATATTTTACGTTTCGGTTTAAATTTTACGAGTTAATACGCCACAACGTGCGCGTGTGGTTCAACGTTTTTGTGCCTACCTTTTTCCCATTAATAGCCCTACAACGCGTGAGTCTTAGATCAATTTAGTTATTGTTTTTAATATTTTATGTTTCACGTACGAGGTTCAACGTTTTTACTTTTACTTTCCGTTTGGTTTTTATTTTTCCTTTTTTTATTTATTTGTTAATACGAGTTTTTCCAGTATTGATGGTCAATGTTGATGGTGTTATATTAGTGTTACTTGACATAGTTTTACGTCTCCACCGCAATACGAAAGACTTAATACTAGTTTGAGTTTAAAAAGCAAGCGAAGAAATAGATGAGTTTGTGATTCTTTATTGGTTTAAAAAGCAAATAAAATTTTCAATCATGTCATTCTTCATGCAAATTTTGATTGGCTTTACCTATTTTTGTACTAGTACCTCCTGTATAGGTGTTTAATCAAAATCATATTGTCATTCAAAAACAAAATTGTTGTTTGTTTTTATTATTACTTGTATAAATCTATAACATATAATAAAATAAGGTTTTTTATGACACGTATTATCATTTTAACATATTAAAAAAAATATTTTTCTCTTTCTAATAATAAATACGAAAATTAAAAAAACAATTAATTTGACTGTTCTTTTTTTTACTAAAATATATTAAAACAAATATAATTATATTTGTGTTTATTGTCTCTCTCATACACTACAAGAAACGCACGCAATAGCGGCGACACTATTAGCGGCAACGGGAGCATTAATGGCGACACTTATAGCGACGTCACCTTAAGCGGCGACATGTCGCCGCTAAATATTGGCGATCCGTCGTTTATTTTATTGACTCATATCTAGCCGTTCATCAGCCATTAGATCTAATGGCTGTGGTTGAATAGTACATTCATCATTAGCGGCGACGCGATAATATACGCGGGACATATCTCCTCCTTTCACCTTCCCTCCACACAACCAATAACCTCCTCTCCTTGTGACCAGCCATTGCACCACCGACGCCACCATCGAAGCCACCACCGACGCCACCACCCACCATAACCACCACCATTCAACCGCAGTCACCACCATCCGAACACCATTCGATCGCAGCCACCATCATCCGACCGCAAGCTGACCACCGTCTCCAACCACCGGCCAAAACCACGAGACGACCACCGTTGCCGTTGTTGCTCTTGTTCCGTCGCCGCTACTACAAAGATTATTAGATCCGATATTTTTTTCTTTTCTTTCTTTTTTTTAAAGATTTTTGTTTTCTAGATGTAACTGCTTTAGGTGGTGCTTAGTTGATAAAATTATTTGTTTGATTAGTGTTATTTATGAATGAGATAACATATAATTTATGATTTAAGTTTTGATTAGTTGATATGTATATGTTAAAACCATATTAAAGATGTAAATGCTTAACTTTTGGATTAGGATTAGAAGTCATATTTGTTGAAACTATATTTAGGATGAGAAACTAAAATTGTTGATATATGTGTAGAGAATTATGAAGAGGCTGAAGCAACCAAACATCCAAAGTCCTTCTGCATGCATGCACATGAGTATTGAAGTAGAAGCTTCGGAAGTTCTCACACCAGCAACAAGAAATACTCTAAGTGTGAAATCTTCCGAAGCCAAGACCAATATCTTCCGAAGCCAAACATGAAGTCTTCCGAAGCTTCAGAGACAAAGTCTTCCGAAGCCTCAACCTATGAAGACAGATTTCTTCC
>BJCM01037368.1:0-10857 GCA_018326385.1 Flaveria bidentis | reverse complement strand
GTGTATCCTAGATTTGTTGTTGATAATTTCACAAAATGGTATTATAATTTCACAGAATGGTTTTTATAAATTCGCAGCCCCTTTTTTTATAATTTCGATGATTATTTTTAAATTCGCAGGTTGATAGTTTCACCGGAAAAATATTACAGTTTTGCCGGAATTTGCAGTTTCGCCGGAAAAGTACAATTTCGCCGGAAAACGAGCGAAACTGCTAGTTTCGGCTGTAATTTCGCTGGAAACTTTGAACTTTCGTTCAGAATGATGCTAGTTTTGCTGGATGAAGATGTTAAAGCTCCAAGAATACCAAGAACACACACTAGTGTGTGTGAGAGAAACTTTTTCAGATCTGAATTTTCTTTGATTTTTCTTGTATAAACTATGATGTAGATTCAATATATGTTGTAGATAATGATAGATCTCATGTTGTTGTTGTTGAATTTGTAGAAATTTAAACTTAGATCTACTTTCTCTCTCTAGAAACCCACTTTCTCTCTCTACAAATATGATGAACAGCTTCAATAATCTTCAAAAATTCTTCAAATCTTCAATGCATTTGATCCAATAAGGCTCTGATACCAAATTGTAAATACACGATGATCGAACTTGAATCAAATCATGGAGATTATAGATCAAAATATAATAAACATATTAAAACTCCTTTGATCTTCAATAAGATTGCAAATAATGTTTACAAGTAATCCCTCAATCTCTTGGTCATTCAACCATTACTAAAACATAATGACAATTAACCTATTTATAGTCTAGACTAATATACACTAATTGCACTTAACCCCCTAGACTTAGGCTAATTAATAAAAAATTATATATTAAGCATAAAAATGACTAAAAACAAGATAAAATATATTTTGTTCCAACAAAATATATTTATTACAATACAACTCCTAGTCATCTAAATCTTCAACGTCTCGTCTTTGATCTTCATCTCGAACGTGTCGGGTTTGACTTTTGTTGACTTTGACCGTGATGTTGACTTTTGTTGACTTTCACTATGTTGATAATATAGACTATCTTTTACAGCTCCAACAACATCATCTTTATTTTTCAGAGTGTTAACCCACATGTATCTAGAAAGATCATCAAGAAAAAGTATAAAGTAACAATAACCACCTACTATCGGGGGTAAGATTAGTCCACACTAGTCTATATAGATTAATTAAAGTGGCTTGTTGGCTCGATATATTTCTTGTTGTGGGAATGGATTTCAGCTTTGCTTTCTTATAAGACATGAGTCACATACTTAAACAATGTGAGATAGTTATGGTATTCCTCTTGCCATATTGTTACTTAGTTGCTTTATTGAGTTAAGATTCAAATGCCCAAGCCTTGCATGCCAAAGCCATCTTCGATCGGTGATAGAATTTAACAAGCATACCGGTGATCCAATTTTCACAGCAATCTTATATAGGCAATTATTAGACTTAATCACTCTCATCAAAAGCTCATTATGTTGACCATAAATCCCTAAATAGTCATCTTCCATCCAAACTTTGTTTTTGGTATCTGTTAGTTAACAAAGACTAATTATGTTGCTTTGCAATTCCGGTATTAAATACACATCACTGATGATTCTTTGCTCACTTGTCTTGCAACCTATTACTACCGACCCCTTTCCACGAATTCTAACATTCAAGCCATCCCCAAACCTTACTAACCCTTTTATAGTTGTATTAAGTTCAATAAATATATACTCAAGACCCGTCATATGATTTGATGCTCCATTATCTAAATACCACAAGGATTCATCACTAGAATCATTAGCATAAAATTTAAGATGTACTGTATCTACATTGATTAAGATTGTTTCTTCATTAGACTCAGAAAGGGTCATCATGAGTGTTGGTCCTTCGTTTTCACCAACGTTTAGGTTTGCCTCTAGTTGTTGTTGCTTGGTGCACTCCTCTGAATAGTGACCAAGGTTATCACATGAGTAATATCTAACATTTCATTTATCACAATCTTGATTTCCATCCTTGCTTTGATCATTCTAGCCATAGTTTTGAGTGGTGTTTTAGGTGGTGGTCCGTGATGCATTAAAATTTTGGCCTCTTACTCGACCTCATCCAAAACTACTACCACTAACTCTACCACGTGCGTGATTATCAAACCTTTTTCCACGACCACCTTGGTATTTTCGAGATTAATCATGGAACTTTTCCTCATGTGTTTAGTTTTTGCGTACATGAGTTTTGATTCCTTTTCAACGAGTTCCTCTTGTCCTTTGATTCTTTCTTCGAAAGCTTTTAGTCTTGCGATGCTATCTTCCACCTTCATAGTGCTTAGATCTGCAACCTGTTCAATTATTACAACTATGTTGATATATCTCGTCAGCATGGAGTCAAGAAGCTTCTTCACAACTACCTTGTCTTCCTCTCTAAGACTTCCGAATATATTCACAAGTTCAGAAAGTTTACCTGCAAGATCTTCTACCGAATCTTTTGCTTTCATCTTTAACTTTTCAAAGTCACATTTCTTGGTTTCTAGTTGAGCTTTTTAAACCCAATCCGCCTCTATAAACCTTACCCAAAGAGCCTCCCAAATCCCCTTATCAGTTTTGGTCTTTGCTACTTGTGCCAAGATGTTTTTGGGAGCGCTTGGTAGATCATGGCTTGTGCAACTTTGTTTTTCTTCGCATCTATCAAATCTTTATTTTCTGGATCAACTGCTTCCCATAGGTCTTATGCATCGAGTATGGCTTCCATCATCATAGTCCGTATATTATAATTTGTACTTGATAAGTTTAGGCAGGTGAGACTCAAAGACTCACTTTCCCGCTGCACTATTATCGCCTTGTTCCCTCGAGCAACTGGGGTAGCAACTTCTACATTGGTTTCAGCCATGTTGATGTTGTCGCAATAAAGTTGTGTTTTTCCTCACAACCTTGCGATCATGGATTCCTTTCAGCCATGTTGATGCTATCGTAATAAAGTTGTGTTTTTTCCTCACAGCCATGGTTTCAGCCATGTTGATGTTATCGCAATAAAGTTGTCTTTTTAATTTATTAAATAGTAAAAAGTATAAATTAATATTATTAGTAATTAAGGTGATTATTTAATAGGAGAGAGAGGTGAAAAAAATTTGGTGAGGATGATTGTGGTGCTAACACGTGGCACCTCATTTACCCTTTTATTAGAGTAGGAAGATTTTTTAAAAAACATAAACATTTTTGTTAGGACCGTGTACGGGACGGAGTACTAACTGATTTATGTGTATATCAACTCAAATAGTGCGGAATCCTATTTGATTGGCGATCCAATCAGTGAGAATGCACGTAGAATCGATCTTAGATTGAATATAAACGTTAAGAACGATTGCAAAATGATTTAGTGCGATCTATGAACTTGGAACAGGTTCTCTGAAGTCTCTAGACAGCTAGGGTACGATTTAGTACATAGGGATTTAAATTATTCCATTTTTTCACGAATTACGTGGTATTTATAGGTTAGGGTTTCTCATTCGTGCGACTGAACCATTAGCATGGTTCAGTCGTGCGACTGAGTCATGCGGTTGATCCATCCGCACGACTGAGTGTTCAGTCGTGCAACTGAGTCAATCTCATGGCACAATCGTGCGACTGATCCAGTCTCCTGGTTCAGTCGTGTGACTGGTTTATTAGCATGAAGTTGTTCATGCGTATGGTCCATTAGCATGGGCCATTCGCATAAGAACTTCACATGACTAAGTTTAAACATATTTCTCAAACATTCTTGACTAAGAACTATGTAAACAACCACAAACCTATATAGTTAGTTCAATCACACGTTATCATACATTAAGCAATAAAATATTCAACATAATAAGCATAACCACAAAATATATTTCATTCAGTACCCATTTTATTACATATATGAAAGACATGAAAGACATTTTACTTTTGAGCTCCTAAACTAGGTACACATGTTTCTACAATTTTGTTTTAAAACAAACCTTATAAAATGTAAATTTTAAAAAATTTCTTATTACAACTCCCAAAATTGATTATTTTTTTTAATAAAGTTGAGTTTTTAAAAATATCAATTTATTAAATAACCTTAATAAATAGATTTCTTTCTTAATTTATTAAATATTAAAAAGTAAAAAATAATATTATTAATAATTAAGGTGATTATTTAATAAGAGAGAGAGTCGGAAAATTTTTGGTGAGAATGATTGTGGTGCTAACACGTGACACTTTATTTACCCTTTTATTAAAGTAGTAAGATAAGATTTTTGGTAATATTGCCGACATGCAAAGCATATAATATCAAATTGGAAACAATTTTAATTAATTGCAAAATTATATATTAAACAATATATATTCATTTGGGATGAAGATAATACGCATAGACATATTTGTGTTTCACGAATTGAATTCAACGCCAAATGGTTTTATTAACTAGAAAACTTCATCCCTCAGCATGCAAATCAAGATATGACAATCTTTAATTCTATATGATCAAGAATTTTTTTACCAAACATGATTTCAATTTTATGCAAATATCTAAAATGATTCATGAAATTCAACAATGCTCTAATACCACCTATTGATTAATTTTAACATAAGAAAGTAAAACTTACTTGTTTGAAGATTCTTGATGATGCAATCGTACGTAGAAATTATCTAATCTCCTTTAAATGCCCAAGTTATGATGGAGATTTCATCATTATGGTGTTCATCATACTTTTTTTCCTATGTTGGATGAGAGAAACATCATGTATGCATTTGATTGATTAACTGGACAATAAGAAGAACTAGAATCCCGAACTCTTTATGTATAGCTATTCGTAAAGGCAATATCCTCCATTAAGATATTTCTATGAAAGGACTAAAGCACAATTATCAATAAGTTGATAACTACATTAACTTATCAATAAAGGCCATTCGTTAATTATTAAAACATGATAATTAAACAAACTTATCAAAAAGTCACAAGACAATATAATTAAATAATTTCTGGCTAACAGGCTTTTCATTGTTTAAATTTGCTTACTTTTCATTGCTGTATCCAATTTATCTACAAAAATATAAATTTTATAAAATATATATAAATATTTAGCAAATTACTTGCAGGTTTCCCTTCATTTATGACTTCAGGTATTCCCTTCATTTATGGCTTCAGGTATTCCCTTCATTTATGGCTTCAGGTATTCCTTATGTTTAAATAGATAAATATGTAATTGTGTTACAGGGAAGGTAGTAGGCTTATGTCTTGGTTTTTTTAGAGGTGAATTGATTAGATCATTAAATTCATGTTTTTATTGTTTCATGGAACTTTTGAATTGGTTTATCTTTCGATATTTTATGGGGTTCGAGTCATGAACTATTTCTTTATTGGATCAAGAAGCAATTGATGGTAATCATGGAAGATTCCCTTACCTGGCAGACGTATCAAGATTTCGAACTAAGGAAGTCCACCCATAAATTTGAAACCGAAGATAAGCTTTAGAATCATCAACATCTTGATTTAGGTAATTTTTATTGCACTGGAATTAATTTATTTGTTGTTTTCATCTACAAATCATCTCAATCAGTTCAAATGTACATGCATAACACTCCATTACAAATTAATATGACACTCACGACCAGCCTGTTTTTGCAGTCAATGTTTTTGTTTAAATCGTAAACCAAATCAGTCTTTTTTGTAAGCACTAATTGTTTTGCAGCATTATAAGTTAGTATCAAATATATTGTGTTCACCCAAGCATTTATTACATTAGAAACAATGTTTTCATTCCAATATAGAATCTTCTTACTATCAGCATTATGTGAGCATCTCAAAAGACGATGGTAAATGTGATTCTCACTGCAACAGCCAAAAGAAGAGACGTTTTGGTAACATGCATAATATCTAAGTCTTTTTGCACACCCGCTACATGTGTAACATGTTGTTGACCTATAGAAGAAATTAATGCGTTATATTTTCTCACGATATACAATACTACTCTTTTGGTTTTATCTTCAAATTTTATAAGATTTAGAGTGTAAAGCAAGTGTTTATTGTATACACAGTAACACAGATTATCTTAAAATGTTTAGATGAAGAGGATATTTCCTGAGTTACATGAAATTGCAACTTGCATACATGTTTGATCATGCATAAAGTGGTATGTGTTTGATTTATCATCTTTGTTTATTTTTTTGTATGCATTTTCAAAAATATGATGCCGATTAAGAAAACTTGATGAATCTCTTAATATGTTATTGCACCATCGTTTAATAGGAAGGTTTTTGTTGCGACAGAAGATAAGCTTAGTGGGGTTAATCTTGACGGGTCAATGGGTACGGGACACGGAGCTAAACTTGTGGGTTTCATTTGAATGAGTTAGGTCAGCATTGAGTCATTAGAATAAGTCAAATAGACATGTGTTTATTGATGTTTTTGTTAGTCCTGGTCTTCCAAGTTTATTGCAGGCATTTTGGTAGGTTGGGCGTTTTGACTCTTAAAATTCTCACTTATTAAATTGGCTATTTAAAGAGCCTAATAATAGGTTGAATAGATATAGTTTTCAAAGTAGTAAACAATTCTTTTGTTTATGAGTTTGTCTGTTTTGTATATATAATCATTACCTAAAACCAACATTTGGTATCAGAGCCAAAGGATCATACCATGTTCGATTGAAGAGGGAAAGTAGGAGATCGACGATTTCATGTGATGAGATCGCGAGAAAGAAGAAAGAAGAAAGAAGGAAGGCCAATCTAAATTAGTAAAGAAAGAAGACAAAAAGAAAGAAAACAAAAAGAAAGAAGAAGGCAATGCAAGAAAAAAGAAAGAAAGAACCGGCATTGCATTGCGAGAAAGAAATTGACAAAAAGAAGAAAGAAAGAGACCGTGTCAATTCATAGAAAGATACTGAAGAATGGCAATGGTACAGGAAAAAGAAGCAAGTTCGATGTCTTACCAAGTTCCGACATTGACCACAACCAACTATCTAGTATGGGCTATTAAGGTTAAGTTCATCTTGGATGCACATGGTCTCTTGGAGATAGTGGAACCAATAACTCTTGAGGAAGAACAGGATTTTAAGAAGTCACAACAAGCTTTTGCCTTCTTGTTTCAAGCAATACCGGAAGAGATGGTGTCGCAAATGTCGAGTCTCACGAACCCGAAGAAAGTGTGGGATAGTCTTGAACATGAAGTTGAGGAAAAAGAAATGGTGAGAAGAATACTTGATGTAATGCCAAAGTCATTCCTTCAAATTGTGGCGTCAATTGAACAGTGTTTTGAGTTGGATATGATGCTCCATGATGAAGCGATTGGAAGGCTTAAGGCTTATCTAAAAAGAATCAAAAGCCATGGTGAGAATGAGGGAGAACAAGGTCATTTATTGCTTTCTAGTTCAAACGATGAAGAAAGAAAATATGGAAGAGTAAGAGGTTGAGGAAGAGTTTTTGGTTGAGGTGAAAGAGGACGCGGAAAAGGCTCGGGTCGAGGCGAAAAAAGCACATTCAAGTGCTTTGAATGTGGAGAATTTGAGCATTTTTCCTATGAGTGCATTAAATGGATAGAGAAGGATAATATAGATTTAATTCAAGATGAAGAACCCACATTGCTTTGAAGTAACGGATCGAATGGTCAAGATTAAAGGGATGATTGTTGGTTTAATCTTGGTGGGTCAACTGGTACGGGTCATGGAGCTAAACCCGTGGGTTATATTTGAATGAGTTAGATCAGCATTGAGTCATTAGAATAAGTCAAATAAACATGTGTTATTAAGGATTTTTTGTGTGTCCAGGTCTTCCAAGTTTTTTGCAGGTCTTTAGGTAGGTTAGTTGTTAACTTTTAAAGTTCTCACGTGTTATGTAATTGGCTATTTAAAGAGCCTAATAACAGGTTGTATAGATATAGTTTTTGAAGTAATAAACAATCCTTTTCTTGTGAGTTTGTGTGTGTTTTTTGTGTATAATTTGGCGTTTGAAACCAACAAGTTCTAGCATGCAAAAGGACATCACGTGCTTCATTAATACTGTAAAAGTTGATGGTATGTCTCGATCTTTTAAACCAATTTCCACATCAATTTATTTCTCTTTCAAATTTTAAATATAGATAAATGATGTTATATTTCAACTCCTAAATTATACTTGTTCATTGTCTTTTTTTTTGGTGCTCATGAAAAGCCCTCAGGTAATGATGGGGAGTGGCCCCACTAGATTGGCCAATCTTTTGGGTTTCATATCTACAACACTTTTAAGCTTATTGCCAATGTTATGGGTATATTTTTGTTAGTTTTCCTTTGTTTATTAGTAATTAGAATGTAGAATGAATCATGTATTCAAAGATTGATCAATATTTGTAAATTGTTTGCACATGTTGCTTCGCATATGAAGAGTTGTATATAGATAACAACTATTGAATTGGATTTATTTAAACAAAAATATACTATCCGGGTTATGATTTGTTTAACAAAACTCATGTGATTGAAATATTGAAATGCAACTAGCTTTATTGCATTTTGTTTGTTTATTGCAATCTTTTGAAGTTTTATAGACATACGTTGAAGGTTATGAGTTAGGTTGCGATATAATTTTTTTGGCTTAAGAAGATCATGATTCAACTGTACAAACTAAAATGTTAGTTTGATCATATGCTAATCAAATTAATATGAATCAATGGAGCTATTATATAGTTGCTAATATAGATGCTATGCTCCTGTTAGACACCTGTGGCACAACACGTCGGGCATCCACTCATTTTAATAATAAAGTACTTTATGGAAGAAATGGTGTGGCAGCATATACACATGTAATACACTATTACGAAAGATCACTCCTCGAAACTATGTCATGGTATGCACTTTTTGCGCTTTAATTTTATTTTATTCTTAGTGATTTAGATCTAAGGTAAATTGGATGTTGAATATCTATGATTTCATCCAATTTTAATTTCTAAAGAGGTCATTCAAATTCAAATGGTAAAATGATCTATAATTAAGTTATAGTTGATTGTGAAGAAAAAGGGGAAATCCAAGGGAAATCTATTACACCCTAGGCAAATCATACATCGGTCATTAATATGAGAGAAATTAGGTTCATAACTAATCTCATGCCTCCAATATCACCAATGTGTTTTGGGCGTATTGGTTTGGATGAGAGAAGAACTCTATAGTTAAGCTTGCTCCGGAGCCAGCAATCTAGGGATGGGTGACCTCCTTATGAAATTTTCACCTAGGCAACCAAAATCAAATTCGTTAGCTTCTCGTGGGCAAAACAGATAATATTAGTGGTATGAGGTGCCGAATGTTACAATATCAAATTTACTCTTGTATAACATTTGGTTTGAAGATAAAAGTCAAAACAGACGACTTTTACAAAGACTATATTTTACAAATGTTATAATTACAATCATATGTTATCTAGAGAATTGGAGGATCAATAGTCATATTCCATTTGTTAGTCATTAGCCTGTATGACTCGATATATAAAGAGCTTTGGCCTTCATTTCTTGGGTAGCACTTGAGCTCTAGCCACGGAGAGGCTGTGAGACACCTTCAATAGTTGGTGCGTCATTAAGGGTACTTTGTGCTGAAGCAATTCCTATCTCAAGATTCATAGGTCAACTACTAGGCCTTCAACTGAGGTTTCCCTTTTGAAGCTAATATTAGGGTCTACCTTAATAACCAGTTGACAAATAATTTTACCTACTAGCCTTTGTCTATATAGGTAGGACATTCTTCTAAACTTTTCAAGCACCCTTTGTGGATCCTTTCATCTAACTTGTTAGCTTGCCTCATTTGGTAGGTCAACAAGAGGAAAGCTCTCATAGTATCTCAGGGTTTGAAAATTGAAAACTTATTGTTTACCTTGAGATCTAGAGAGTACCAAAGCTCTTTTATTAGCATCATACCTCCATTCTACCATTGGATTGTCAACAGGGTAGGATGGGGTAGACATAGCCCTTTGTATGCCCTCCTCAAATAGGCTTTAAATTAGGGTATTCATATTCATATGGGCCTGAGGTGATTGTTGAGTATGGATCACTGCAAGTGAGGATTGTAAGTCCTCTATGTTCATACTCTGGACAAAACTTCCAAGTTTTATGAATACATGTAGGACTTTCTTACCCATTTTAGTAGCATCACCCTCTTGCATAGATGAGTTAAAGGTTAGGTCCACCACATCCATAGGTTCTTGTGGAACTGATTGAGTTCGCCTGACAGGTCTCCCAGTTAACTTGCTCTTGAGATCGATGATCTCAAATTACTGATCAGTGACTTGTCTTTGCAAGATAGCTACCTGAGATTCCAGATGACTTATCTTTGAAACTAGATAGGAACATGTTTTTATCAGTTTTTGCACCATTAGTTTCGTACTCCCGTTATCTTCATCTGAAGATTCATGGGGATGAGAGAATAGCACTAAAGTATTCTTCCTCACCACCAGCTTGTGGTTCTTGGCTGCTGGATTTCCCTTGCACCATTATAGCTTCAAGAGAAGTATCAATGGGTTGGGTTACTATGGTTTAGGTCTTAGTGATTTAATCACTTGCAAAAGTGAGACCCTCTTCCGTATGAACTTCCTGAACATGTTCAGGAAAGTGCACCTCAGTTAGGGGTGGATGATGTTGTGACATCCGGTAAATTTCCGTTATCCAACTCCGTTAGTTCCGTTAAGATTTGCATACACGTTTCGTGAGCACACACTAGTTGTCGTTTAATGTTGGTGACTTAATAATAATTAATAATGTTAAATGGGTGATAATCTAATGGATAATGTGATTATGATGTTATGTTTATGTGTTTACATGTTTTATATATTAATTAAGAAAGTTTATCGCGTAACGTGGAAACGTGTTTATTTATTCGTATAAAATATATAATGAAAATTATTATTTTATATCTTTATATTTTCAAGTTAAAAACTTA